>CAUYRH010023646.1:0-24625 GCA_963574655.1 Perodicticus potto
AAGATGGAGACTTTACCTCTTTCATGTTTACATGGATGGAGCTGGAACATATTCTTCTTAGCAAAGTATCTCAAGAATGGAAGAAAAAGTATCCAATGTACTCAGCCCTACTATGAAGCTAATTTATAGCTTTCGTATGAATGGTATAACCCAATTATAGCACAAGAATATGGGGAAAGGGGAAAGGGTAGGGAGGGGAGGGGGAAGGTTGGGGTGGAGGGAGGGTAATTGGTGGGGCCACACCTAAGGTGTATCTTAAAAGGGTACAGGCAAACCTTACTAAATGCAGAATACAAATGTCTTCATATAATAACTGAGAAAATGCCAGGAAGGCTATGTTAATCAGTTTGATGAAAATAGTTCAGATTGTATATGAAATCAGCACATTGTACTCCTTGATTGAACTATTGCACACAGCTATGATTTAAATAAAGACAATAAAAAAAGAAAAAAAATCAAATGCAAGCTACTCGAAGAAGATCCCTGTAACCACACAGGTACTCAGCCATGCCGGTTATTGGAGACTTTCAGCTTTCATGTGCAGAATATGCTATTAACAAGGCATTCGGCTCATTTAATTATTATAACAATCATCTGACTAGTTACTATTAATACATACTTTTTAGAAATAAATAAACTTAAGTAATTTGCCCCATCTCACAAAAATGTTACAGGCTAATCTGAAAGCTAGTTCAATTAGATTCCACAGTCAGTTCTCTGAGTCATCATGCTGTGCTGTTTTTAGAGGTCAAAGACACTTTCCAGCAACTTACAGAGCACAGGAGAGGCCCCCACAACAATGACTAATTTAGCCCAAAATGTCAACAGTGCTAAGATTGAGTAGCTCAAGAAATTTATTGATGGTGCAATAAATACCATTTTAAAAATAAAGTAACAGGCTGGGTACAGTGGCTCATACCTGTAAACCTGGCCCTTTGGGAGGCTGAGGTGGGGGGATTGCTTGAGCTCAGGAATTCAAGATCAACCTGAGCAAGAGCAAGACCCCATCTCTACTAAAAATAGAAAAACTAGACAGGCATTGTGGTGGGCTTCTGCAGTCACAGCTACTCAGGAAGCAGAGGCAAGGGGATTGTTTGAGCCCACAAGTTTGAGGCTGCTGTGAACTAAGATGCCACAGCACTCTACCCAGGGTGATAAAGTGAGACTCTGTCTCAAAAATAAATAAATAAATTAGAGTATAGTCATTTATCCAGGAGGTTAAGTTATAACACCGCCAGTAGATGCCTGGAGCCACAAATAGGAAGGAACCTACACATGCTAATTTTTTATAAACGTACATACCTATGGTAAAGTTTTATTTATAAATTAGGCAAAGTAAGAGAATAACAACAATAGCTAATAATAAAATAGAACAATTATAATAATATACTATAATAAAATGTATGTGAACGTGGTCTGTCTCTTTCTCCAAGAATCTTCTTGTATTGTACTGGGAGGAACTGAAACCACAGAAAACAAAACCTGGCTGGAGGAAGAACCACTGTCCCTCACAGCACATATAAACATGAAGGCCACCCTTGATGATCACGCAACTTCTTCCAGCCATGTTTAGGGAAATCAGTCATTGCGTAATTAGTATAACACCAGGTAGCTCAACTGTTACTGTAGGGCAAACTTGCTCAACAAGTAGAAACGCAAGAATGGGATCCAGAAGACATGGCGTGACTCAACCTCTCATGATTGTGTGACAGGCTACAGAAAGCAAACAGACCAGTAAAGTTACAACGTGATTCAGAAAACAAAGCCACTGAACTATAATTCTAGACCCTGGAATGGAATATGATAAGCAAAGGTTTCTTATCATATTGATAAATAAAACTTTCCCAGGTAGCCATAAAGACTTTTAATATTTCTCTTAAAGTAGGTTCTGAAATTTAGTTCCATAAATGTCTCAACATGGGACAGGGATTCTTGCTTTCTGCCTCATAAGAGAAAACATACAAAGTGGGTTCTTTTCTTTTCCTACAGGTAGGTACTCAGTTGGGTGCCAAATCATCTACTTTATTTCCCTTTGTTTAATCCTCAATCTGTCTTCCTTTCTCATTCCCTTCTTCAAATACCCAGTACCCTGATGATAGACTGTTATTTGCGTTGATTTGGTACCTAGAAGAAGTGGGCATTAGCCTACAGATCAAAAAGTTTACTATACTTTCGACCTGCTCTCTACAGGGCCATACCTAAGGATAAACAACGCTCAGATAAGCTTCCTTCAACAGGACCATCTGCACATCATCCATCAAACCTTTCTCTATGAACTAAATCCCCAAACATTTCCTGCATTCCACCTTTTACCAGTTTGTAAACAACACACTCAGCTAAGCATCTTCATCTGTATTTTCCACGTACCCTTGATACACACACTTTTTGTTCTAAAATAATCCCCGATATATGTCCAACATTCCAAGGATGCCCACTATCACGCCTTCAAGAACCAGCCTTTAATCAGTGCAAAATCCCCAATATTGAAGTCCTGAAAATTAAAATAATATGGGGCAAGAACATGGACTCTGATCTTTGGACAATTAACATAGCAATTTTATGTTTGCGTGTCTGCCTCTCACATTGGAATAAATTTCTTAAGAGCACTATTTCTTACTTTATTTTTTATTTATCTTTTTGAGACAGAGTGTCACTTGTCACCCTCAGTAGAGTGCCCCGGCATCACACCTCAAGAGAATTATCTCCTCTTGTGTTCCTTATCATCCAATGAGGTAGATACTATCATTGATCCTTTTGACTGAGGCACAGAGAAATTAGATAACTTGCCCAAGGTCACGTAGCTTATAGATAGTTGAAACAAGATCCAGGCTCAGAAGGCCTGACTGAAAATCTTTTTTCTTAGAACGATCTCAATGCTGCCTCTACGTGAATATCACATTCACAAATAAAAGTTGTCTAGAGAAGCCCAAAGTGAAGGACATTCTACAAAATCCACAGGAGTACCCCTCAAATTTTTGAGTTCATCAAAAAGAAGGAACATCTGAGAAACTAAGTCTTAAGACCACAGAGGGTGACTATTATATGGTATCCTGGACAGGACCCTGGGACAGAAAAAGGACATCAGGTAAAAATTAAGGAAATTTGATTCAAGTGTGGATTTCAGGTGACAACGATGGATCAATATTGTTCCACTGTTTATCACAAATGTATCCTATGACTAATGTAAGATGTTAACAATGGGGGAAATTAGTCACCAGGGTTTATTGGAGTCTTCAATGATATCTTTGTATTGTAACTTTCCTATATATCAAGAACTATACTAAAATAAAAAGTTTAGGTTTTTGAAAAGGCATTTTTTTTCAGTCACCTTTTAGAAGAGTGTTTTTTAAAAAAAGATTTTAATATACATATTAATCACTGGGGGATATGGTTAAAAGGCAGACTTTAATTGAAGCTCTGAAGAGGGTCTGAAGGTCTGAATTTCTAATCCTTGCCCTGGAGCTCTGATGCTGCCAGTAGCTGGACCACACTTCTAAGCTGCAGGGTTTTAAAACACACAGTGGTTTTTCAGCTGTGTTTAGTTCAGTTGCTGTGTGTAAAGGTTATTTCCAAGCAGCCATATTCTTTATGAAATTTCCTACCAGGCAATACTTTCACCAGAAACCCTAAAGCAGTGATTTTCAAATGGTGTGCTATGAGGGGATCTTTGGTGTACCGTGAAAATTGTTAAAGATCAGTAATTAAATTATTTTTGAAAGAAGTTCAAAACACAGTAAGTATATTCTTTTTTTGACTCTTTTTTTTTTTGATCTATACAATTTAAGTGTGCCATGGAAGTTTAACTATAGGTTCAAGTATGCTGTGAGATTAAAAAAAGGTTGAAATGACCTGTCCTACAGGCCTGGTCATTAAAATACAAGTACACTGTCAACAAGTTTTCATCGAAAACTACTGTAAATAATATGCCTCAGAATTAAGTCCTGGAGAGAACTATCCCCTACCATTGTGTGTGTGTGTGTGTGTACACGTGTGCTTGTTTTTAAGCCACTGCATAAAACAGATCGGAAGTTCTGGATGTGTCTGTGGTAGAGAAGTGATCATAGGCAAAGTCAGCACCTTCTAGAGGAAGCAGAACATTGTACGGTTCTGAAACAGGCCTCTCACTTATCAACCAGAGTTCACCCAGGAGAGCAAAGCCTTTGATTCCCAGTTACGTGGCATCTTCTCTGCCTGAGGGGTGTGGAAGAAAATTACTCACTGGTGCACAAATGGGTATGTTTAGGACTAGGTTGGGAGAGGGCTAGTATTTATCATCTGACATGTTACACATAAAAACTTTAAATGTTACAAATACAAAAAAATGATGCAGTGTTTCCCGCCATGAACATTACTGCTATAAGACACTTTCTGAAAAATAGAGATCTGTCGTCAAAAGCCTGGGAAACACTAATCTCACACCTGCACTCAGAGGCTTAGCGCAGCAAACGATGCTGACCATCTGACCATCTAAATCAATGGTGGATCATAAACTTTGGAAATTCTTAAAATACAATAAAGTGTAACCACCGGAAGAATAAAAAAAGAATGGTGATCATGATGACGTCTTAATAGTTAATGAAAGTAAAAGCACGCTGTGATGCTATTTTTGTTTGAAAAACACTTACTTGTACATTAAAATGTACCTAAGAAAATACACACAAAACAGGACTAAAATGCTAACAGTGGTCCACTCTATTTGATGGCGCTTAATAACAGCTTTTAAATTTTTCTTTTGGCTTACCTGAATTTTTTAATACATTGATTTTGTAACAAAAATAGTATAAAAGAAGATGAAATAAAATCCAGAGTGTCATTATATCCAATATGACTAACTACTGTTTACAACTGTACAGTGAATATGTGATAAATACACAACATTTTATCCCTTAAACTCACAGATAACAAAAGCTGGCTTTAAATGTACCAACGAGAATATATTTTATAATTTTTAAAACAATTTTTGTCACGGTGGAATGTCTAAATTTCATAATCTTATTAATATTTGTAACAACATTCATAATAATTGATACATTTCTTTAATAAAAATATAACACTTTTGATAAAAGGAAACACCTGGAGCGCAGTTTAGAGACTATGGTAGGCAGAATTCGGTGATTGCCCCTACGATTCCTGCACCTCACCCCCTGGTATATACACCTTGTGTATATGATGGGATTTGCACCCCTATGATTAAATTACACTACGTGGCAAAGGCAGAAGGATTTTGCAGATATAATCATGTCCCTAATTAGTTAACTTTGACTTAATCTAAATGAAGACTATACCAGGCAGTCAGTCACGATCTCAGTAAGTTTGCCCTTCAAAGCAGAGTCGGGACTTCCCTGAAGTGAGAGGGATTCACAGTGAGACATTCTACTCTGGCTGGAAGAAGCAAACTGCTATGAGTGGTGAGGCCACATGGCAGGAAACAGTGGCCAACCTCTCGGAGTTGCAAATGATCTCAGATTGACAGCCAACAGGAAAGTGAGGACCTCAGCCCTACACCTTCAAGACATTGGAATCTGCTAAATACCAGTGAGTTAAGCACAGGAGCAGGTCATAGTCCCAGCAGACACCTACATTTGAGCCTGGTGAGACCCCAAGCAGTCGGGGCCCCAATCCCACACCCAGAAGCTTGACCCCTAACATGAGAGAACATATTTGTGTTGTTTTAAGCCACTAAGTTTGAGCAATAGAAAACTAATACAAAGATAAATGATGAACCAGGAAAATAATTTGCCATATATGAAAGAAAGGATAAAATACCATCAGGATTAACCTTTAATGTATTTAGGAACTGGTTCAAAACAAGTACACAAATAAAAACGGATGTCAGTCACAAGCAATCTAGACTGGGCGTACAAGCTGAATGTTAACCCTGACCTGAATAGGTAAAATCCTACAAAGACTCATTTGAACAACAGAAAAGAATTTAATCAGTTTACCAAGGAAATTCAAATAGCCAATAAACATATAAAAATTTTAAATATTTTGTTAATAATCAGAGATAAAGAAGTGGTAATTATCTCTATAAAAATCATATAGACTAAAAACTAAAACTTCACTGGCATTGTGGCTCACACCGGTAATCCTAGCACTCTGGGAGGCTGAGGTGGTTGGATCAACCTGAGCTAAGGAGTTTGAGACCAGCCTAAGTAAGAGTGAGACCCCATCTCTAAAAATAGAAAAAAACAGCCAGGAATTATGGTGGGCGCCTGCAGTCTCAGCTACTTGATCACTTGAGCCCAAGAGATTGAGCCAAAAAGTTTGAGGTTGCTGTGAACTATGATGTCACGGCACTCTATCCAGGGTGACAGAGTGAGACTCTGTCTCAAATAAATAAATAAATAAATAAGTAACTGTAACTTCACCCCATTATGGCTGGATGTGAAAAATAGGTATTATTTTTATGAAATGTAGATTAGCATAATATTTTAGGGGAAATTGTATCTTATGAAAGTAATTGTACAAATATATATGTACAAAGATGCATACTTCACACTGAAGTTTCTTTTACTTAACTATCTTCACCTTTGACCTCATTCATCTATCTCCTTGTTCTTAACTCTAAGTTACATGAAATCAGGGACTCATGTCACACATTCAGGACAAACAGAGTATCTGTTGGAATGAATAAGTGATGTTAATTGCAAATACTTGTGTAATAAAAAGCAAAGTGGCCACCACTAAGCACAGTAAGGTAAGCCTGGTCACGTATAGCGGAGACTGTGTTCTTAACGTTAGGTTAACTGACTTAGGAAAAATTCTATGAGATATTGCTGAGTAAAAGAAACAAACTGCAAAAACAGTACAATGACATGTTCTAACTCATAAAAGGTAAAAATGTGCAAAAATATATGTTCACATATAGAGGGATACATGTAAAAAAAATGAATGATTATTCACCAAATTTGCTAACAATGGCTAGCCTCTAGAAAGTAGAGCTTTTGTTTTGTACACTTCAGTGAATTATCTTTACAGAAACACATATTACTTTTATGAATAACAAAATTAATAAAGTTCAAGTCTTTAAAGAACATTTAGAATTTACAACTTTACTTCCTTTGAGTCAAAAGTTCAGTACATTTTACTTATTCTTAAATGAGATGTTAACTAAACATCAGGGACTACTTGGCGGCAACATGATGGGGTTAGGAGGAGACTATAATCCCTTTGCAATTATTTCCAAGATGTTTTTCAGAGGGATGGTCTATAGTTTCATTAAATTCTCAAAAGTGAAATATCATTGTCACCCCCCAATTGCTACATTTCATTTCCCCTGTTAATTGACTTTTATAGAAACTGCGGCATTAGACTCCTTGACTTTAATCTACTAACTTTTGAAGGGACAACAATGATGCTTAAAGCCTATTTAGTGTGTTAAATACACAATACTGAAATGAAGTACTTCTCTCTCAGAATCACCACATGTTTAAGCGATGACAGAAAAAGACCCATGTTAAGCTTAGGTGTTGTGGAAACCCAACACTCACCGTTTTCTTCATGGCAGTAATCGAACCCTGCCACACTACATCTTCGAAAAACCATCTTATTCTCAGTGAGGGTTCCTGTCTTATCAGAAAAGAGGTACTGGATCTGTCCGAGATCCTCAGTGATGTTCAGGGCTCGGCACTGAACAGTAGAATCCATTTTCTCATTGTAGAAATCCACGTCACTTTGAATAAAGTATATTTGTCCAAGCTTCACAATTTCGATGGAAACATAGAGAGAAATGGGGATCAAAACCTAAGAAGACCCAAACAATTTAGAAAATGTTAAGGTAGGTTAAAGAAGGGTGAGAAACTGAATGTAGTTGGATAAGTGGCCACGATCTTAAAATGCTATGATTATCTTAATGGAAGAAATTACCTGTAATAAAATGATCATGGTCCAAAACATATAGAATCCTGCCAACACTGGTGATACAATATGTCCATCAGGCTCGGGGATGTTAAAAAAGACTACGTTTTCATATCTGCTCAACCAGATTCCATGACCTTCCAAGAAGTACATAAACACAAAAAGATGCTAAATATATATTATGCAAGCAAAAAGACTTTATTCCAAATGGAGAAGGGATGATGAGAATATTCCTTGTATTTGAATACCAAGTATTGGTTTTTGGAAACAAATTTAAACCAGAAGGCTATACAGTCTCCTGTCTCTGATTCCCTCTTTCTAAATCTTGTTCTGTTCCTTTTGGTACCATGGTAAAGTGCAAGTGGATATAGTAAACATTAAGGGTGTTTTTGTTTTTTTGTTTCAGCCAAAAGATGGCAGAGATAAAGATGTGAAGGAAAAGATTATTGACAAATAAAAGCTCCCTGATAGAAGTCAAATATCCGTAAGTATCATTTTAAAATAAAATACTTTAAACTAATAGCTTATTGAAAAAATGTCCACAAATAATCAAACTTTACCTACCCAATGCACCAGTTAAACACATTATGACCAAAAGTAGGACACACCAGAGGACATCCGTATTTGCCCTTCTTTCTAATTTACTGCGCTTATACCGTGGCCCACTGTTGTTCAGCATTGCTTTGGTTTCATGACCTACAGAGGAAATACACAAATGGCAGAAAATGTACAAATGAAAGCTAGGAAGCAAATGTCATATTTCAAAATCCCTCTGGCACATAATTTCATAAAACATAGTTACATAATATATTTTCTCACTTTTGTCTGCTTTTGTGATCCATTTAGGAAAACAGAGACCAATGATTGAGTTCATGAAGAAGGAATTTTCTTTCTGTTTACATAGATGACATTTTTGAGTAAATGAAACATGTTTACTTATAGAAAAGCACAGAGAAGACAATGATGGAAATTGGACATTTAACCGACCTGCATAAACCACGATGCCCACCACGGCCTCTGTGTTTCTGACGGTGCACCCTCTAAGCAGTAAGTTTTCTTTACTGAGACCCACACGTTCTTTGTTGGAATGTTCTCTATAAGAAAGACAGCAGATTGATTTATTTTTCAATAGCAGAAGTGGGGATATAATTATAAAACTCATAGTCCTTGAGTGTTTTGACTTGGAATAAGAAGTTAAGCATTTCACAGGAAAAGTTTCAAATCTGTGGCCTATTTACTTTTGTTATTTCAGTTTCTAACTATTATTGCTTTCTATTAGTCACTGTTTGGCAACTTCTATTACTACAAAATCCCAAAAATATTCTGATTAGGGATCCTGCTTTTCTAGTATAAACTGAATGTAGGGAAACTCAGTAACTGACAAAAGAATAATTCTTGATAGTTTTAGAAAATTACTATTTTCAATCTGGATAAAATAAAAAATTATTTCAGGTAAATTGGTGACTGCTAAAATCATTGGCTCATGGGTCAATGGGCAGCTTGATAGCAGAAGGACAGGCTGATAACCCCATGGGCCTCCTGATTCCTGGGGAAGGCAGTCACGTGTCTCATCAGACCTCTAACTGGGCATCTGAGTCTGGGGTCTGTGGCTTCAGAGGATCTGTGTAGCCTCTGTTGCAATATTTTGTGTGTGCATAGATATGTTTGTTGTTTTCTAGGAAAAGAATCCATTTCTTTCATTAGATTCTCCAAGTGCCCCTTGACGGTATAAAGAAAATAGGAGGGCAAGAGAAACACATTACATGTCACCTCAAGGTGCAGTTGGCCAAATCTAAAAGGTGGTAAATTCTGCAGGCAAAATGATCTGTTTTGTTCAACAAATTAATGGTGTGGGAGACAAAAAGGGTGGGAGAGCTCAATACAAGGAGTTCAGTACAATCAGGTCAATCTAAAATGTGGGAAATTCTACCAGCTAAATGACTGAGTTTCTTCAGAAAGCAACAGATCAGAAGCAATATATAACACTTATTTTGATCCTGGTTAGAATAAAACAACCATTAAAAATCATTTTGGAGAGCAGTAGGGAAATGTGAAGAAAGACGTGGTATTAGATGACATTAAGAAAGACTCGGTATTAGACGACATTAAGGAATGGCTCTTATTTTCATCCACCGTGAAAACGTCTTTATCTGCTGTACGCAAATAGTAAAGTATTTACGGTAACTTGACACAATGCAGGGCAGGAAGAGGAAGAGGAAGAGGAAGAGGAAGAGGGGAACACAGTTGGCAAAACTGTGTAACAGTGAAGGCTGTGTGACGGCACCGGGTGTTGACTGCAATTTCCTTACCACTTTTGTATGTTTAATTTTCTGTAATAAATAATTTAAAAATTACCAAAATATTTACTTGAGTAAATTATTGTAGTGGCAAAAGTACAGAGCAAAATCACTGGACTATTTAACAAACCAGCAAAGAGTGTTTTTCACGTAGTCTTAAAATGTCCTCTTACTTTCAGCATTAAAATTAGGTTGTTTTCTAAGCAATAAACTTTAGTCTATAAGTTGTTGCTTCTTTCTCACATACATAAAAATTGTCAGTATATCTCGGGAATTTCCAAGAAAAGAAAAGAAAAATTCTTCAAAGAAGGTTTCATACTCAGTCCCATAATTTGTAAAGCACTTTTTTTCCTAACAGGTGTATGTTTACATTCCTTTATATGCACAGGCTCAGGTACAAAGGGGGGGGTCAGAGCAGGGGGCATCCTAGGGTTTAATCTAATTCAACTTTTTGAATCTAATTCAAGATTTTTCCCCCAGCATCCTTATTTTTCACTATCACACACATGAATTCAGGTTACCACCATTATACCAAAGGCCAGCTTCTATATTGCTTATGTTAACTGCAAACTTCAAACACGCCCTAAACCTTCCAGGCGTCTGATATTTGGCACATACAGCACAGAACCTTCAGTTTTACAGGAAGCACTGGCTATCACAGAGAGTTCTCACCCGTCCGAGAACCCATGCAACCTCTATCCACTCCGTGCCAAGCACTCACACTCGGATTCTGGAAATGGAAACACACACACGCCCCAGCCTTGGCTCCTGTGACCTGGGAGGAGGTGATTAAATTAGAAGTAAAAAAATGATAGCTAGTAAATAGAAACCTGATATTGAGCATATAATAAAGGCGCAAATAGAGAGGATGTCAGTTCCACCTGAGAGCAGAAAGATCAAAGAACACATCCTATGGACAGTGAGCCTGGGCAGCTCAGTCTTCGCTGATTTTTGAAAATAGGCCACAAAGCAGAATAAGGACCCAGTTCAGTGGATCAAAATAACTCCATAGAAAATCACTGTACCTGCGTGGGCTGATTAATGGAATAAAAAGAGACTGCGTATTCCCCCACACGGCTGCTACCAGTATCGCCATCGACAGGGTAGACCAAGGCCGGTGCAATCACTGAGGAGGGCAGAATCTGAGATTCGGGGGAAGTTCATTTCAGCAGTCAGATCACACTAATCAGACAGCAAGCAAGCCAATGTCAAAGCCAACCGACAACAGAGGAGCCTGTCACAAACGAGCCATCAAAGGGCAGGAACTACGGCGTCCAGAAACCCAGGGGAAAGCGGTGATTTGGACAGGCAGGAAGCTAGCAGGGCTTTGGAGCGTGATTCAGCGCCCAGCACAGCAAATGATGCTCAGTTGTGTTTATTCAGAAGAACCAGGCCCGAAGGATGAAGAGAGAGGCGGAGAAGGAAGTCCAGGGCCCCGGCCATTACTTGTCAAGTTAACAGCGGAACAAACGGATATGAGGCAGCTGGAGCTGGCGTCGCCTAAGGTAGACAAACTCTCAGAACCGGGACATCGTATCAGAATGAGTGTGGCTACCAGGCTCTTATAACTTCTTTTGAATCTACTAAATACATGCTGTGGCACAGACTGTGCAGAGCTAGGCTGCAGACCACAGAGTGCTGGCCTCGAGTTCCTTTCTGTTCTCTTGTTTGCCCGCAAACAAAATTCATCCTGCCAGAGCCAAGTCTGAGCTTGTCTGGGACTCAGCATTCCCAAGTGTGGGAAGAGGATGGACCCTACGACACGTTAAAACCGTAGCCCCTGAATCTGACATTTACAAGAGGCAACTTTATGAACAGTCAACAGCTGGAGGAAGTAATCCGAGAAAGGGTTCATTCTCAGAGGTGGTTCACGAGCAAGCTTGTGATGAGAGAGGCATCCGCCTGCCTTCTCTTCACGAAGAGCATCTAGAATTTAACCAGGGAAGGGTTTCTCAAATACTAACCCCTCTAACAACAGCGGGATAAAGAATTAATCTCAGTTAAGCCCATAGATCCTTCAGGATCTGGCCTCTTTAGGATCTACATGGCCACTCACCTGCACTCCGGACATACACGGTTTAGCTTCACAATGACACAACCATCTACGCAGTTGGGCTTCACAATGCATGTGGTCTCAGAGCTCAGCTACTGCTCATGGAACCCCAGCCTTTCTTTGCACTTAGCTGCTGGCCTGAGATCTTCTTAGTCTTGAATTATCTCCTACCCAGGACTAAGCCCTTCCCCTCTCCTCACTGCATAGTCTCCTGTCCTGGCTCCCCCACATGTATCAGGTGCTACTTGAAGAAGGCACAGGCTGTGCTTGGCGGCTCACACTTGTAATCCTGCACACTCAGAGGCCAACTCGGGTAGGTTGCCTGAGTTGGGGAGTTGGAGACCAGCCTGAGCAAGACTCTGTCTCTACTAAAAGTAGAAAAATTAGCTGAGAGTGTTGGCAAGCTCCTATAGTCTCAGCTACTCGGGAGGTTGGGGCAAGAGGATTGCTTGAGCCCAAGAGTTTGAGGTTGCTGTGAGCTATGACGTCACAGCACTCTACACAGGTGACAGAGTGAGACTGTCTCAAAAAAAAAGAAAAAAAAGATATTGCCATTATATTCTATACTTCCTCTATGATAGAACCTTTGTTGAAAACTAGTTGCCCATCAGTGTGTTGGTCTATTTCTGGACTTTATGATATTTTACATTGATCTGTTTGTCTGTCTTTATGCCAAAATGACACAAGCTTGATTACTATACCTTTATAATAAGTCTTGAAATCACGTGGTATTAGCCTTCTAACTTTACTCTTTTTTTTCAAAATTGTTTTACTTATTATGTGTCTTTTGCATCTCTACATACATTTTATAATAAACATGTTTCCTAAAAACCTTGCTAAGATTTTGATTAGTATCATACTGAATCTATAGATCAATGGAGGGGAACACTGACATCATAAGAATTATACTCATTATACTAGTAGTTTTCTTTATAGATTTCGTCAGATTTCCTACAAAGACTATTGTGCTAACTGTGACTGAAAGACATTTACTTCTTTCTTTTTTATTTGCTGCTCTTCATTTCCTTTTCTTGCCTGACTGCAGTAGCTGGAACCTCCAGTGAATAAGTCTGGATCTTAGGGGGAAAGGATTTAGTCTTTCATAATTAGGTTTGATGCTAGTACAGGTTTTCACAGATACCCTTTATCATCCTGAGAAGGGTATTTAGAGAAAGTTCCCTTCTACTTTCAGCTTAAGAAAATGGAGTTAGATGCTATCAAATGTTTTTTCTACATCTATAAGATGGCCACTGTGGTTTTTCTTCTTTGCTTCTTTTGATTTGGTTTGTTAATATAGTGCTAATATGGTGAATTACAGGGTTTGATTTTCAACTGTTAAACGAACCCTGAATTTTTTGGACAGGCCACTCTGGATCACAACATTAACCTTTTTCTATATTGTTGAATTCAATTTACTACAATTTTGTGTAGAATTTATGCATCTATGTTCATGAGGGATATTCATTTTTCCTTAGATGTCTTTAAATTATTTTGGCATCAGGATAATTCTGATCTCAAAAAATTAGTTGGGTGAGTAGAGGGATGAGGGAGAGGGGAGAGGAGATGAAGGGGTTGGAGGTCACGGTGTATAGAATACCTCTTGGGGGTGGGACACAAGTATAACAGTGACTTTAACAAACGCGATCAATGTAACCTAATTCTTTGTACCCTCATTGAATCCCAAACAATTAAAAAAAAAATCAGTTGGGAATTTTTTTCTTTCCATAATTTGCCACAGGGAAGTAGGTCTAATTATATCTTAAAAGTCAGAAAACTAAGGACCAAAGAGAGTAAATAATTTGGCTCATGATCATAAGTAATTTAAGTGGCAGAAGCCAGGCCTGAAATTACATTAAGACTCCCAATTTTAACTGCCTTTGTCAAAGGAATGTGGGACACCACAGGAAATCTCCAGAATGAACAGTGTCATAGCTTAAACTTTTGCTTGGACATGTTTCCAAATCATCCTGTAGCCTCTGCCAACTAGAATTGTCCACCTGCTACTACTGTACCTATCCCTCAAGCTGCCAGCTCCATCCAAACACCTCATTCCAAACAACTAACATCCCTTAGGCTTAATATGGAGTTCATGTAAAGTATTTCTAAACCACTGAAATAGATTCTAGGATTACTTTAAGAATAAAATTTTATTACTACTGTTGTTTAAAATATATATTTATGTAAATACTTATCAAATTATTGAAATAAGCCAAACTTATAAATGGCTAAACTTATGGCCTCTAGGGATTAAACATGGGTATATGTACACAAAAGTTTTATTGAGTTAAGTATAATTGTAACACACAATTCCACCCACACCCACAAAGGTAAGTGATGCTCACAGGAAGCCGCGGAATCTGTTGAGATCATTGTTTGGACTTTCACATTCTATCCTGCTGGAGAACTTCTCAGGGTCAACTTCAGAGTCCTAAAAAGATTTTGAAAAGAAACACAAAACAAGAAGAATTCAAGGTTAAACTCTTGATAGTTAAGGTTGGTACCACTTCAAGCAATTCTTAAAATAGTAACAAGGCTTTTTTGCCACAAAGTTTATATCATGAATGTCCCAGATTAAAGAAAAAAAAGAGGGATAAGTAGGGGATCAATAGAACGGTCATCGGCCCTAATGAACACCTGCAGGTGATGGGACTGCCTGCGTCACTCACTAGAATTCATGTAGGACTCTCCAGAAGAGAATCCTACTTTAATACTCTTTTATCAAAAAAGCACTGACAATCTGAAAATATTTTCTTGTTGGTCTTTAATCACATAGGCAATTTTTGAGATTCAATATGTATGTGAACACGTTGAGCACATACGCTTTTGATCTCAGCCAAATTTTATAGATAAAAATTTCAAAATAAGCAGGACATCTGTGTCTTATAAAATTCTCTGATGGATCAAACCAATAATTTTAGTATGCTTAATGAAATTGATGAGCAAATTAGCAAAGTGCCTTTATAGAACACAGATCCTAGAAGGTATGGATTCACTAAGAATGAGCTATGTCAACCTTATTTCTTTTCTTTTCTTTTTATATGACATTTGACTAGTAAAATAAATGCTATGATACACAGTATTACCATATCTCATAAAATATGAATATGTGTATCATAAGAAGCATAGAAGTAGATGATCATATGATTTGATTTGCTAATAATCTCTATGGAGTTCTTTTGATGTACTAGAAGCTATTGTGCACTTTAAATATATTAACTAATTTCTTCTCCACAGCCCCATGAGGCAGGTACCATAATTAGGCCTAATTAACACATTGCTGACAGGTCAGGAGCTACCCAGCAACATGGATAGTTTCTGCAGAAAATTGCTGGTCAACAATGTGCTAACAGATGTGGAGAGAGACACAAAGAGTATCATTAATTTGCCAAAGGTCTCAAAACAAGAAGGTATTTGGACCAGGACTATCATTGAGGTTACTGGATTCCAGAGCACTTGACCTTCATTGGATCCACAGTGCACTGATTAATCAATCAATCAGCTGACATCAGCCTTTAAGTAAGTATTTCATGTACAACAGAGCTTTATGTCGTGCAAGATTTTTACCAATGTCTTAGTTTCAGGACTACTCACAAAAGCGAAATGACAGTTGGCTGAGCGACATATCAATCACAGTGGAACTAAATGACAGCCGTGGGTAGAAAGATGGGTGCAGTGTGACACAGTGAAATTTGTCAAAAATAAGGGTGTTAGTAGGGTAAAATGTATCTGGTTTACAAGATGAAAGAACTCTGACTTAATAGTAGTTCTAATAAAAAAAAACATTAAATTTTAAAATACTTCATCTCAAGTGTTTCCAGACAAAGGGAAGGGAAACTGACAGTTGGGCAGAGTAGGGTGAAGTTCCTACATGTTATCACTTCATTTCGAGCTCACAGCAATGCTATGAAGTAGCATCATACTCATTTTAAGATAAAGAAACTGAGTCATGGAGAACTACAGTGCCTGGCCCAGAATCACCTAGTAATTAACAGCAGAGCTGGGGTTCATTTAAATTCACATCCATATATAACTTCCAAGGTTTTGTCAGCACAGGATAACGAAGGGTCCAGAAGCTACGTAGCATGAGAAGCCACAGAGGGCTTACAAGGCTTTGGTATGTAGGTAATTGTAGATTTTAGAACAACGAACAACAAAACATGACATATAAAATCTGAGCTTAAGAAAAATAATTAGCCCGTGATTATTTCTCCCGTAAAATAATTTCCAAGTTGTGAAATAATTCTGTTAGGTTCTTTTAATTCTATTCTAGAAAACATGATTACCAGACTGAAGTGTGTTAACCCCCGAACTCATTTTATCCTATTATCTATAAAATACAGTAAGTATATGTTCACTGATATTTGGAAATGGATTAAACCTTCTCTGAGTCTGTTTAGTCATGGGAATAATGAGTCTAAAATTCTCTTTATCTACTGTGAAAATGAGCTCTCTCATCTTCAGAGGGAAAAAGAAAAGGTTACTTATTCACCAGCTGAGAACATGTCACTTACCTGCTCTGTATACCCTCGAACCACCTGCCTCTGTTTTAAATTGCTCTCTCCGTCAAGACCAGAAGTCTCAAGGTGACAGATCCCATCCGGATCCGTGGAAAAGAGCAAGACCAAGTCTGCGGGAATAACCTCATTACAGGAGAGGCGAATGAAGTCCCCAACGGTAACGTCTTTCCAGCACTGGTCAATGTATTTCTTCTCTTTTCTAAAGTTGAAAAAAAAAAGTTTAAAAAGAATATCAAGCCTACAACATGTAAAATAGTGTATAATTTAAAGTATGTTTAAAGCACGAAGGGGAACTGTCATCTATTAAATGCTAAAAAGGACGCAAGAGAATTGGCAAAGCCTAAATTCCACAACTGCTTCACCTGAAAATGTAGTGACTGAAACATATTTCTCAGCTTTTTTTTTCCCCATGGAATCTTGAACCGTTATGTTGTTTGAGTGTAGTTTGGGAATACGATTAAAACTATGAGTTGATAGGTTTATTCCTGCTTTGAGGTCAGATACCAAGGGTCTGGAGGTACACAAGGTACATTATCTGCTTTCAGAGAGCTTCCCATGAGCAGATAGGATGGGTAATTAAAAAAAAAAAAAACACACACACACAAAAGCAATGAAGTAAAAGAAACAGTATTTTGAAAATCATTATACTACCATATTAATACCTGTAATTATCACTGAATAGAAATTTTGCTTAAGACAGTCCTAACTCTGCTGCAGCTAATCTCTGAAAAAGCGAATGGCAAATTTTATGCCTTCTCAAAGTATAGGTTTCCCATTCCAGACGTCTTTGTAGAGGACGGATGCATCATTTAAAGTTGACTTGCATTAAACACCCTTTAATTAAACACCCTGTTTTACATTAAAGCTTTTGTCAAACTTCTTATGCCTTTTGAGACCAACAACATTCAGTATGCTCCACAAAGCACTTTTCTTTTCACAGAATGAAGAGATTTGTATGGTAGAATGTCATACAAGCTAGTTAAATAGCATTTCACAAATAATGCCATCAACAAATGTCAAGAAGGTCTATCTCATAGCCTGTGTCCTAAATATCCATAAAAGTTCTAGCACTTGTTATAAAAATATATTTATTTTAAAAACAAAGTTATTTTCTATTATATTTATGGGGTTAAACACTCAAGCTTACTGTCTTAGAATTCTGAGAGACAGAATTTATGTGACTAAATAATAAAAGTTATTAATTCATCAGATTAAAAAGAGATGCCACTGTAGATCAATACTTTTATGATTTCCATTATACAATGTTATATCAGATATATCACCAAGATGTGGAAAAAACCTAAATGCCCATCAACTCAGGAATGGATTAACAGGCTGCGGTATATGTTACCATGGAATACTATTCAGCCATAAAAAAGATGGAGACTTTATATCTTTTGTATTAACCTGGATGGAGCTGAAACACATTCTTCTTAGTAACGTATCACAAGAATGGAAACAACTTTGTTTTTAAAATAAATATATTTTTATAACAAGTGCTAGACCTTCTATGGATATTTAGGACACAAGCTATGAGACAGACCTTCCTGACATTTGTTGATGGCATTATTTGGGAAACAAATATCCAGTGTACTCAATACTAATATGAAGCCAGCAGATGATCTAATTCATACTCACAGAGGAAAAAACTCATTTCAGTAGAAGTGGGGGTAGGGGGAACAAGAGAGAAGGTGAGGAGAGGGGGATTTGGGGTGCTTCCACTGAATGGGCACAATGTAGGGGTGTCTGGCACACCTCTTGGGTGTGGGACATTACTACCAGAGGGACTCTGCCTAGCAAATTCAAATATTGTGACTTGGTTATTTGTACCCTCACACTAACCTGAACTAATAAAAAAAGAAAATTCCTTCATAAGAAGTCACTTTCTAGACAGCTTTGTTAATAAAATATAAGTTTCTCTTTTATATTTAAAAGAAAAGCATTTAAGAAATATATTTTCAGGACATATTTTCTCAAAATACCAAATGCAGGGTGGTGCCTGTGGCTCAAAGGAGTAGGGCGCCGGCCCCATATGCTATGCTGGAGGTGGTGGGTTCAAATCCAGCCCCGGCTTTAAAAAAAAAAATGCAGAAGGATGACTCCAAAACGAAAGGAATTTTCTGATTATCCAAAATTGAGAATCTACAGAGAAAAGTGTCAGTGGTTTATTTTGTCTTCACTGAGCTTTTCCCTAGCACTGTGCTGACGAGTTCCTTCTCCCACAGAAGGATGTAACAGAGAGAAGATTAAAAAAAAAAATCCTACTGGAAGGGACATATTTTGAAGACGCAATCCTCTATGCCACACCGAGGGGTGGGGATTTCATTCCATAGGAAGCAAAGTCACTGAAGAGTCACAAGAAATGGATGTGCTGCTGCTTCTGCTTGTAACTCCTGAGACAGAGCAACGGGTGGACAGGCGGGTGACAGGCTGTCTAGGAGCAGAAATGGCCAAGCGATCAACCAAAACGTACTGAAATAATGCAGGGCAGGGACAAAGATGGTTAGAATTAAGACAATAGCCACAGAGATGGATACATAACAGGGGAGGAAATCAAGACATCTTTAGGGACCAGAGACAATCAAGTTTTCTGACTTAGTAAATATAAAGCCGTTATCAAGGATGACACTTTTCCCCATCGTGTATGGTGGAGGGGTAGATGGTGCTTATTGCCAAGTCTCAGATTTTAGTAACAGCTGGTTCCATCCCAGGGGAGGTAAAAAATTCCATTTGAAAAGTTTTTATTTGAAGCGGGATATTTGAGGGTGTCCAGCAGTTTGAGGGTAGAGAAATAGGTTTGGAAGTCCTGGGTAAGAGAGGGCAGTGGATACCAGGTAAGGATGTAATATTTCTTAGGAAAAGAGACTTCATGAAGATAGACAAGTAGAAGAAGTCCCAAGAAGGAGTGCTGCCAGAGAAATCAGGAAAGAAGGGATTTTCAGGGAGTTGAGTAATCACAGTGAAGGGGTCTGGGGCAGAAAGCACAAAAATGTCAGTAATATCTGGCTATTAGGAGGTCTGCTGACCTCAGGGAAAGCTGATAACATAAAATTGCTGATCGAGAGGGTGACGGAGAAAGTAAGTGTAAACTCCGGTGAAGTAAGGGATGAAATTGAAGATTTCCCAAACTTTAGCTATGAAAGAACCAAGGGGTGAAAACAGCCACTGGAAGGGAAGGTGAGTCGAAGGACAGAAGGACAAGGGAATTGGGCACACAGGGATGTAGGAGACGGCCAGGTGGGACACAGGACAGACCAGAGGGCGCTGGTGGAGGCCACAGAGAAGCCACAGGAATGGGAATAAAAATACAGATGGAAGGATTACTGTTCTGAGAAAGGGAGCTCTGTTTTCATCTAAGGTCAGGAGAAGGTCACTAAAGATGTGGATGGTCTAAGAGGGAATTCAAAGTACATCATTCATACTTACTGATCTTTATTCTTTATCTGAAGAAAGCCACAAGGAAATATGTTAAGAATTTGCGAAGGTTGGGAGAGAAGACAGATTCGAACGTTAGGGTTAAGAATCTTATTTTTCTTCCCAATATAATAAGAAGTAGGCTTCTTTCAAGGAGCAAGTTCATTGACTTTATATAAAATTCAAATGGAATCAATTTTACAATTGAAATTACTTCTTGGCTCAGTGCCAGCCACATACATCAAGGGTGGTGGGTACAACCCACATACATCAAGGGTGGTGGGTTCGACCCTGGCCTGGGCCAGCTAATCAACTGCAACAAAAAAATAGCCGGGCGTTGTGGCAGGCACCTGTAGTCCCAGTTACTTGGGAGGGTGAGGCAAGAGAATCACTTAAGCCCAAGAGTTGGAGGCTGCTGTGAGCTGTGATGCCACAGCACTCTACTGAGGGTGACATAGTGAGACTGTCTCAAAAAAAAAAAAAAGAAAAAGAAAAGAAATCACTTCCTTTCTCCCTGTTTGAAGCACATACCAGGATCTTACAAAAATAACTAATTTTCCAAATAGCCACATAGTTCAGGTCAATAAACATATCCTGATCTTAATATGCAAGTTACCATGGTAGGTGCTAAGGCTTATAAGTATAGAAGTCATGCTCAAAATTTGAAATAGCAATTTCATAAGAGGGGGTATGCACAGGCTACTATGTAAGCAAACAGGAGGGACTTTGAGCCCTGGAGGTGGTGTGAGTCTTGAAGGATGATTAAGAAAGGGTCAGGTGCAGGAAAGTGGGACAGCACATTAGCCAGATTGCTTGTGCCCAGAGGTCTGAACAAAGACAGACGTAGGAGAGAGCATGTGTGTGATAGCAACAAGCTAAGGGACAAAGTGCACTGCCACAGTGAACTAACTTTGAACATATTTTACAATGGTGACAATGCAAATGAGTTTACACTTCCTTCCCTGATACATAATTAAAACTAATAAGAGGACTTTCTTCTTCTCCCAGAGCCTCAATATACAGCTAGAATTTCTTCCATCTGCTTGGCCGTGCTTGTGTGGGACTCTTGCTGGTCAGGATACAGCACACTACCCGTCTTCATGAAAATGTCTAGGCCCATTTTGCTTCTCTATGAGTTAAATATGAAACAGCACCGCTACACCAGGAAAAATTGGGAAAAAGATACACTGAGTTACTGACAGTGATTCCACTGGGGTGGGAGTTGGTAGGGGGTGAAGGAAGGGTAATTAGGTATGGAGAATGTGGACTTCTAATATTATAAAATAAAAGGAGAGAAAGGGTAAGGGTATGAATGAATTGTTGTTTTTCTTCAGTATGTTTCTAACGAAACACCACAAATTATTTATAAGTAATGAATTATCATTGGACACAATAACAGATAAAATTTATTAGATGTTTTATATACATCAACTCGTTTAGTTTTTATTTTCATGTCATGTGCTATTATCAAAGCACAATGGTCCTCATTTTACAATTAGAAAAAAATTGGCCTTTTCTGCCTTCTCTTTAGTAACTTGTTCAAGGACACTCCTCCTATATGGCCCTGGCTTTTGAAACACAGCAGGAAGCTTCAGAACTCACTCTCTCAAGTCATAAGAGTTTAATGCCAACTAGTTTCCTTCTGATGAGCACCAAATAAAATGTGGCTTACTTGTGCATTACAAAGTTAAGTTTAAACGACCACTGCTTGGTAAAATGTCACATGTAAGGTTAATTATCTTAGAAGGCCACCAATATTTGGGCCCTTTCTAAGAATCTAAAAATTGTATGCATTTATGAGATAATTCTAAAATGTTAACATTAGCTAGTATTTTGAAACTTTTTTTTTCTTTTTGAGACAAGAGTCTTACTTTGCTGCCCCCGGTGGAATATTGTGGTGTCATAGTTCGCAGCAACCTCAAACACTTGGGCTCAAGCAATCCTCTTGCCTAAGCCTCCCAAGTAGCTTGGACTACAGGAGCCTACCACAATGCCCAGTTATTTTTTTTAGAGATGGGGTCTTATTCTTGCTCAGGCTGGTCTTGAACTCCTGAGCTCAGGTGATCCACCTGCCTTGGCTTCCCAGAGTGCTGGGATTATAGGCATGAGCTACTGCGCCCAGCTTAGTATTTTGACACTCTTAATATCAACAAATATGGTTACTTTTTAAAAGTCAGAAAAACATTATGTGTTCTTTGAGGGCAGACACTGTATCTATTTTTTTTTTTAAATCTATAAATCTCTCAGTGTCTACTACATAGTTAAGCACTCAAATTTGCTGAAAGATTAATAGTCTTATTTTTAAGATACTTCCTGTTACCTTGAAACAAACCTATAAAACCTTACAAACGGCTCCTAATTTAAAGGCAATCTTAAGAAAGTCAGGTCTCCTTTAATAGTTCATTCTGATGCAATTGGGGCCGTAACAGAGTTTAAATGATTAATTTCTAAACAAGTTTTCTTGTCGCAAATGATACTTTCCCATAGAAAATTAAGCACCTTGTGAGAGACCATTTATTCCTAATAAGAACCAAATTACCTGCACAGAAATGTTAACATGCTTCTTCCGAACACTTGCTAAATCTGATAGCTCTATACTTTCATCCTAAATTTGCCGAGAAATAAGCAAAATTTTCTAAAATAAGCAAATTTGTTTTCTAAATTGATTTCTTCATATTTCACAGGAATTCAAGTTAGCATATTTAAATCAACAAGGCATATCCTATCTTTACTTCTTCATATTCATACAATAACTATTCCAAAAACAATTTTTTTTGGTGGGGGGGAACACAAGCATTTTTTTCTTCTACAACACTAAATGAAAAGAAAATTACATGGAATATAGATAAAAAGACATAAAGCTAGCTGAATCTATTATAAAATAAAATCACAAGGTGATAACTTAGAATAGACCTGACACAATTGACAGTGATGTTGCATTTCCTCTTTATATGAAAATCATCTAAAATAGATCTGGACTACATCTATAAAACTCCTGACAAAAGCTATTCCAGCACTTCCATTAGGCAATTTTAGTATCTTTTAAAAAGAACAGTGTTATAAAAGAGTTCTTAAATGTTGATTAAATGACTTGATGGTGTGACAAACTTCAGCTAACAGTCACTATTAACCTACAATAATCATAATGGCTTTTACTTAGTACTTTGAAAAGGCCTGGTGCAACCCAGTAAGTTTTACTAGAATATTATATTTATAATAAAGGAGGAAACTTAAGTATTTGCTTAAGCACTTTGCCCAAGGCTACACAGTTACTAGGTGGGAAAATCAGGATTTTAATCTTTTAGAACAACTTAGAAAAGTAAATGAACACACATTACCAACTCTAAACAAGCACTAAAACTCAGTGATTATATATAAGAATTTATATTCAAACATGTATATATGTATATGTGTGTATGTATACTAAGCATTGTTTGCTTAATTTGGTGTTAGCTGAGTAATCTTAAAATTGGTCAAAATCTGTTCTTTGTCATATAACCATTGTAAAATACTATTTTTTATAGTTTTTTTTTTTGAGGATAGAGGCTATACCAACATTTTGCCACTCTATCCCTGGGATATAATAAGCACTCACATTGTTGATAAAATTGTTGTGACAACATGTTCTATGAATTTAAAATGAAAACTATGGACTTATACTATTATTCAAATCTCACATCGTCTCAAAAAGGAGAAAAAAATGTCCTTTCCCCTGTTTTCTTAATAGACTTTTAAAACAAATGTTGTGAAAGCCACTGAAGAATTCCAATAATGAACAAAATTCAGAATCTACAGATTTCAGATCAAATATCACTCCTCAGAGAAATTCTCCCTAACCTTTTCCTCTTTGGCTCACGGAAGACTGAAGGCAAGTTAGCTTGTCCACACTGTTTGCTAAGTATTAGCTTACATCTAAGCATTAAAAACCCAGGGGCTGCTTACATTGATAATGTTCACTACAGTTCAAAACTCACCTGAATTGAGTTTATTCTTGACTACACAGACTTTCCACTTCATAAATACTGGAACTATAAGTCTCCAGTGTTGCAGCCCGTATAGCCTCTGGCTAGGAGGAGTGAGAGTTATAAGAAATACCTGTATAGCTCAGTGATGGACACCTGGGTGGAAAAGGCGTGGAGAGGGATTTAGCTCTCCTAACAAGCACGAGAGCTCGCGAGATGAGAGCAGTGGTGAATTGGCAGTCTCTACACTTGTGTTGAGAAGCACGAGATCAGCCTTATATTAGGCTGGAGGAGAAGGCAGTCAGGGAGCATGCGCATTCTATCACGGACCCGCTTACTCTGACTCTGTCTCCTCTCCTGCCTGCAGAATGCCAGCACGGAGTCTCTCTGCTGAAGATCACCAAGCTCTGCCAAAGACTAAGATCTATCTTTCTAAGAAGACTGCTTTACTCTCTCTAAGACTTTCTCTCTCTCCAGCTAAAGTAGACAGTCCTCAGGGACCTAAGAGAAACTGAACCCGAG
>CAUYRH010023647.1:0-53373 GCA_963574655.1 Perodicticus potto
AAATGAGGGTGTCCGCGGAAGTCCGCGAACGGGGAGGAAGGTCTCCCACCTTCCCCGCGGGCAGAAGCGGCGGCGCCGAGAGAAGTAGCAGGAAGGACCTCTCGGGGGCCCGCGCTTCCCGACACTGCCCTCTCGGCAGCTGGCGCGAGGGGCGGCCGCGTGCGAAATACCTGAGGCGCCGCCGCCGCCGCCGCCGTTGCCACCGCACGGGTCTGTCAGGAGCGGAACTTCCTCCTCCGGCGGCCACTGAGCAGCCCCGGCGTGTGGGGGGGAGGGGAGGCGCGGCAACCGCCCAGCCCGGCTCCTCCTCCTCCTCCTCCTCCCGTCCGCGGCCGGCTCAGTTAGCCCCGGCGCCTGCTCCGGGAGCGAGGCCGCCGCTGACCCCGCCGCGCCCGGCCGCAGCGGGCGAGCCCCCGCGTCTCCGCAGCGTGGGAAGAAGCCGAGCCGCGGGCAGGCGCCTGCTCATTCCTCGCTCGGCCTCACGGCGGCTGGCGGCCACGAGCGCGCGGGAGCAGCCGCGCCTCGGGCGGGCAGAGGTCGGCTGCGTCTCCCTCCCTCCCGGCCGGCGGCCGCCGTGAGGGCCTCGTCCTCCGCGCCGCCTCCGGTGGCTCGCACTTGCTCGCCCTGGCGGCGGCTGCTGGAGAGGCAGCGCGCCCACGCGGCGCGGGGCTGCGGCCCGGTCTTCGTCCCCTGCCTGCCCGGGCCTGGTGAGCGCAGAACCGCGGCGGGGCCTCTACCCGTTGGGCGCGCGCCTGAGAAAGAGCGGGGCGCGAGGGCGCGCGGGCCGGCCTACCGGCCCCGACTCGCCAGCGGGCGTCCCCGGGCGGCGGAGGGGAAGGTGCGCGCGCACGCTCCCGGCCTCGCCGCCGCCCCTCCTCCGCCCCGCCCGCCAGCTCGGCCGGCGCTCGGGCCACCCAGAAGCGTCCGGCTGCCGCGGAGCCCGGGCGTGCAGGGTGGGAAGGTCGCCGATCTGCGCTGCGCGGAGAACTTCACCGATGCCCGGAGCTCTGCCTTTTGCTGGGCAACAGGGAGCGAGGGCTGAGTCTTGAAGGGGTTCGCTGAAATTCAATTAACAGGAATTAACGGATTCTGATGGCTAAGATGGGCTAGGGCGAACGTTTCTTCTTGCTCTGTGGAAGTCTTGACTTCATTTATGGACCATCGGTACCGAGGGGTCAACGACAGGGACTCAAACTTCCCTGCAGCCCGTGCGCACGTTGTTGGGCACCGAGGCTGAATTAATAGCGCCAACCTAGTGCCAGATCTGTGTTAAAAATAAAATGACGACCTTGTCCTTTCAGTTGGATTTACTTTCTGAGGAATCTGGACGCCTCTGTATGACAGAACTTCCTCATGGTTCTGTCATCTTTAGTTCCTCACAACCAACCCTCCCATTAAAAAGATAATAGGGGTGAACGGAGAGATGCTAAAAACCCAAAAAGAACAACAACGTTTAAATTCGGACTTGAAAACGATCTGAGTCAATTCTGTTATCCGTAGTATTGGGAGGAGTCATGTGGGGATTAAACAAAAAATTAACTTGCATTAATGTCTATTTTCTTGCATCCAATTTACTTTAAGACTGTTTTCATTCTAACATTGTCATTCCCTGTACATGATTGAAAAGGAGGCCCTTAAATAGCAAGGGAGGAAAAGTCAGCCTTCAGTTAAAAAATCAAGCATAAAAGCTTCATGGTCTTTGGCACAATTCATAACTGCATTCCAATATGTTAGTTTACAATATTTCTAGAAGCTCTGCATATCTGACTACCTACATGACAAAAGAAGTCATTGTCACTGACCCTGCTTCACCAAGTAAAACAAAGACAAAAATGTCAAGGGCTACCTCTGATGAGTTGGCTGAGCCAGGCTGATAGCAAAGAGGGCCCAATCAAGAGTGAAATTTGTGTTGGACGCTTGTGAGGAGTAGATGTAAGAAACTTTATGCCTTCCCAAAGTATCCATATAAAATGTGCCAATTACATGAATAAGGCTCTAATGTTGAGATTCTTTGTAAGTCAAAGGAAAAGAAACACTTTGGCTTCCTTACTGTTGAGGTCATTATTTTTTCCATGCACAGTTCAGGGAAAAATAAATTTTGACCTCTGAATAAGGCAAGTTACATAAATCTTGAGAAGTAAACATTGCCTAGGTTGACACCAAATTGTTAACTACAGGAGATATCAATCATATGAAATGTGCCATAATCTAGTTGACAAGTGTGATTAAGCAGGCTTAACCTCATAGCTTAAGATTTATATGTTTTTCCTTCTCTTCTTTGCTTTCCTATTTTGCAAAATTCATTTTTCTTTTGTGGGAGTAAAAAATTAGTGGGCCAGGCATGGTTGCTCATACCTGTAATCCTAGCACTCTGGGAGGGCAAGGCAAGTGGATTACTTGAGCACAGGAGTTGGAGACCAGCCTGAGCAAGAGCTAGACCTCATCTCTACTAAAAATAGAAAAACTAAGTGGGCATTAAGCTGTTGTCCCAGCTACTGGGAAGGCTGAGGCAAGAGGATCACTTGAGCCTAAAAGTTTAAGGTTGCTGTGAGCCATGATGACACAACGGATGGCACTCCACCTGGGATGACAGTGAAACTGTCTCAAAAAAAACATAAATTAGTGGTTATTGCAGATGTCTAAATGAGTCTGCAATTTTAAAGCCATAGGTGATGCCCTCAGTTATTTTATTACACTCTTAGTATACCAGCATCAGAAACATTTATATGACATATATATGTACTCTCCTAGAGACATTCCAATTTTAAAAGAGTTGTACTGTTTAAAAAAAAGCAAGTTGCAAATTTATTCATTATGATTACAAGTACATAAAAATAAGCATATAAAAATGCTAAAAGGGAATTATTTGAAAAAGATTACAGCTGTTGTGTTAAGATGTTGGTGTTACATACAATTTTTCCCTATTATGTTCTGTTTACATAACATTTATAAATAAAAATTTATAGCAGAACTGGTATTTGAGAAACTTAGTGTTAGATTTCAAGTAGGTAGACTCAGTAATATCAAAATGGACACATAGACAAGTCCATGTAAGAGAAATCAGGAAGCAGAGCATATGCAAACTGTTCTATATATGTGTGGGTGTATGTATATACATACAACAGAGAAGGATTTCATTCCAAAGAGTCTAAAGAGAATGTTTCATTTTCAAAGAGTAGTCAAGCTTGATCAATGATTCCAAAGTGGCAGATAAACTGGTGATTTCTCTTCTGCAAATCCATATAAGTTACTTAATATTTTAGGAATAAAATTATTAAATTACTAACAAAACAAAGTGTATTCCTACAGATTTCAGATTTATAGGACCACTTCTGAGATGGACTCATGTATTGCAGTGTAAAAGTTACCTGTATCTGTTCAATCATATATTAACTTTTCCATTATCAAAACAATTTTAATACCTATTATGTGTGCGTGTGCAGAAATTACTGAATACCACTAAATGTGTAGGGAAATAGCAAGACTTTGGCCCTGCTCCTTCCACACGAAACATTTCCCTCAGAGGTCAGAGATAAGCTAGTCTTCACTCAAGTTAGCTCCCTGAAAGTCAGTAAAGCCAAAAAAGCCTCAGTAAGCCAAAGTACTTGAGGCTCATTTGCTTGAGAAACAGGAATTTGTTGAAGGACTACTGGGTGCTATAGATTTGGAGAAATAATTTGAAATCCTTATGTTCAAAGAGCCTGCAGTCTGGTGTGGGGAAATAGATGAACACTGACAATTACAAGACAGTGGGAAGGATGCTCTTAGAATAAAGTGCCCGCGGCTTGTAGAAACAGTGAAGGGACACAGAGTAAGGGGAGGCAGATTAGGAGGTATGCCAGGGAAGCATCCTGGATCAATTGGCACCTGAGCTGAGCCTTCAGTTAACCAGGAGAAGGGTCATGTTCCATCCTAGGGAGCAGAACAGGCACAGGCACTCATAGCTGGCTATTCCTACCACTTACCCAGAACGCTTCCAAAAATAGCTTGCCTGGCCCTAATCGCCCAACACTCTTGAACTGGGAAAGTGAAAATGGTAGGACAGAACTATTAACTACATTGCAAGCAAAATGGGTTCAGAATGGCTAATGGGTATCATAAACATGTTTCTGTAATCAAAAGCCCTTACGCAGGCAGTACTCTGTTATTTGACACAAATGTTTCAGCTCTTTAAATCCATTGACAAAATGAGGCTATTCAAATGTGTCAAAGAAGTACCATAGGCCCCGCTTGGTGGCTCATGCCTGTAATCCTAGCACTCTGAGAGGCCAAGGCAGGTGGATTGCTTGAGCTCAGGATATCAAGACCAGCCTGAGCAAGAGCAAGACCCTATCTCTGAAAAAAAAAAAAAAAAGCCAGGCACTGTGGCGGGTGCCTGTAGTCCCAGCTACTCAGGAAGCTCAGTAAAGAGAATCACTTGAGCCCAAAAGTTTGAGGTAGCTGTGAGCTGTGAAGACAGGGCACTCTACTTAGTGGGACAGAGTGAGACTGTCTCAAAAAGAAAAGGTGCCATGGATTATGGACAGAGTACTGACCTAGGAGTCAGAAGGCATGGCTTTCAAACCCATCTATCTGTCCTCCTTTATAGAACATATAATAATCTTTGCGTATTTTATAGAACTATTTAAGAATCAAATGACCTACTGTTTACAAAATGCTCTAAACACTTCTTAGGTCTATATAAAATAATAGGTTGCTGATGGCTGTAGTGTTTGTGTGACTTGGAGACATGAGATTTTAGTTTGCCAGCATCTCTTTGGAAAACTGTCTTTTCCCCAGTCTCAGTCTATTGGTCTAGATTGGGATGACCTTCCGAATACTTCCATAGCACTTTCTCCCCCCAACCAATTGGATCCAGGGGTGGGTATGCTACTAAGAACTAAATAATCAATGTTCCTCATTTCCCTGGCTGTAATGATTGGGTTCAGAGAAGGGCATGTGACTCTAACCAAGCTAATCAGAATCCTCCTTAGGTTATTACTGGTATCGTCAGTAAAAGGGGTCTTTTGCCTACAATTATCTGAGCAAGCTGTACCCTTAGAGCTTCCAGTGGCTCTCTTTGTCACCATATGAGGAAGTCTGCCTACTAATGAAGCAGACAGAGAAGAAAAGAGCTGAGACACTGGGAGAGAATGTATCCATATGGCATCACTGAAGCCCTTGGCTCAAGGCGGATCTGGGTTTTGTGGGGCCCGAGACATACATAACTTGGTGAATCATCTTTAAGAAAAAGAACACAAAATCATAAATGCAAAATGAATTACAAAAGTGGATTTTGTTTAAACCAAATTTGATTAGAAAGCACATAATTCTTCACAATGGCAGAGGTCACACCAACACCACCTAACCCATGTGACCCAGGGAGGAATGTGACAGGAAATCAAAGTGGAGAAGAGATCACAGTCTTAATTAATTGTGATTTAACTATTTTACTTTTGCAAAATTTAGAAAAATATATTATGTAAACTTTGCCATGACCACCCCTACCAAGCAATGAGGAATCCGTAAGCTTAAACTTCATTAGGCTCATAGTAAATCTGCTTCTGCTATGAATCTAGCCATAACTACCCTAGTTCATCCCTGGAACGTCTTAGTTGCACAAGCCTATACATTTCGTTTTCACTCAGAATTGTTTTCTGTGGCTTGCAATCAAGAGTCTTGACTAATACACAGCCTGTCTTTGTGTGGAAGTACTGTGGCTGCCAGAGTATGAGAAGCATCACTAGTCTCACAAGTGTCTTTATACTCTACACAAGGATTGAGGACCAGAAGGAACCTGCTCTTTCAGGTGGCCAAAAAGCTTAGGCCAGGGGAGAAAGCAGGGCAGACCCAGGAGAGCAATTGTGTCCTGGGAAGCCAGGGGAAGAAGATAGAAAACCAAAGTGGGAGGACAGGAGCAGCAGGAGAACTATGTCAAACCTGGCAACCCTTGTAGAAACTTCAAAACCAAAAAAAAAAAAAAAAAGAAAAAAACTTCAAAACCAGATCCTTGCATTCACCTTTATAAAGAGGAATCTGATGCCAAAAGAGGTTAAACATTCTTTGTAAATCCTTAAAGTTGTTTTAAATCCATTCTAGGCAGCTAGCTTGAAAATATGTTTCATTGATTTGTATATTCATTCATTAAATATTATTGATCAACTCCTCTCTGCCAGGTGCTATGCTGTGTTCTAGGAGTCCAAAGATGAATAAAATAAGGGAACATGGGCTCTGTGGCTGGAAAAACCTGGGCCTAAGCCTGCCTCTGCCATTTACCTGTGTGATCTTGGAAACAACAGAAATCTTCCTTAGTTTCTTAGTTTTCTTCACCCATAAAATTAAAATTAAAAATACTTACCCCTTATCGGGTTGTTATGAGGACTGAATGAAATAAGGTATGCAATGGTGCTCCTCCCATAGTTGTGCTTCAGTAAATAATAACTATAGCTTTTATCATAGGCATCAGAATGACAAAGTGTTGGCAGATGAAGAGAGGTGGGAAGAGCCTTTGAAAAGACGGAGAGAGCTCCAGATATGTGTTAAGGGAGTTTCCTTTCCTTTGGCCCCCCATTCCCTTGTTGGGAGAGGGAGTTCCCACTGGAGTGCCATTGTGGTTTTTATCACTTTCTTCACATTTAGAAGAGAGTTCCTTGATTGGTGAGCACTGTTCAACTCACTAGCTCGTAGTTCTCTAATCTAGTAAAACACCCCACTTAGTGAGGATTCATTCTTTTCTTTCTGCCTCAGATCTGTGTAGACAATGATCTTGGGTAAATGATGTGTTTACTCCACAGACCCAGTCTCCCCTTTAGTACACTGTTCAGAAGCTAGATTATGTGGGGGTTGAGAGCCAGCAGAGAATGTTGGCAAGCCCTTTGGGGTTACAGATCTAGAACCTAGTTCTTTACTAGTTTATCTGTAATAAAGATGACATTTTAAAAAAAATCTCCATGTGTTTGTCCTCTCTCCTCTTATTTTACCCAAACTTAAAGGTGAGAGAAGGTCATGCCATTTATTGACCCTCTAGAAACTAACAGTAGTTCATTATGGCCAGAACACAGACTGTAGAAGAGGAAAGTGAGAGATAATGATGGAGAAAAATCTAAAAATATTTCTGTTCAACTTGGTGCAGTAAGGTCATACTTTGATCCACTCTGTTTCCTTCACACAAATAGCAATGACAGCTGAAATGTAGAAAGAGAAAAGCAAAATGACGTAGCCAGGTTCAGGAATAAAATAAACATTTTCATGGCTCATAAGTGAAACCAAACCAGGAAGCGTTCAACAAGGCTGAAGCTCCAGGCCCACTGAGGTCTCCGGTTCAAAAGCCAAGATTTTTGTCTGCTGCAAGGTTACTAAAGATGCTTCAAACAAGGTGGAGGACAGGAACCAGGCTTAGTGCTTAAAGCCAGGAGCTTGTGAAAGGCTGAAAATAAACTGCTGCTAGCCTACTGCCTACCGAAGCAGAAAGACAAAGACTCAGCCCTGGAATCAGGAACCACGCCAAACAGCTGGCCACATAACTGAACCTGTGGTATCCCCCTCACTGCCAGATAGGAGAATCAAAATGTCAACTTTAGACCTAATTCTGGAATGGAGGTCTGTCTGGGGAGGCAAATGGAGGCAAAAATCATTAAAAATGGAGAGGTAAGTCCAGAGGACATAAAAGAAAAATAACAAACTAAAATCAAACAGAAAAAAAGCAAATAAAAAGTTTCCCCTTGACGTTAGCCTGATCACCAAGTTTCAAACATTAAAGTATCTAATACTAAGAAGGACCACCAATAAAATGAGCACTCAGAATATGAACTTATTTCAAAACTAACTCTATAGAACTATTTGACAAAGATGTTTGTTTATTTCTTATTTTTATTTTTGTTGAGACAGAGTTCTCACTTTGTTGCCCTTAGTAGAGTGCCATAGTGTCATAGCTCACAGCAGCCACAAACTCTTGGGCTCAAGCAATCCTCTTGCTTCAGTTTTTCATTTTTAGTAGATATGGGGTCTTGCTCTTGCTCAGGCTGGTCTTGAACTCCTGAGCTCGAGCAATCTACCTGCCTCAGCCTCCCAGAGTGCTAGGATTATAGGTGGGAGCCACCATGCCTGGCCCTGACAAAGATTTTTAAATTAAATATTTTTGCCCTCTCAAAGCAAAAAAAAAAAAATGCACAGTTTTCATTTTTGAAGGACAAGAAAAACAACACATAGGCTGAATAAAGAACAGGTATATATGAAAAAGAACTAACAGAAATCTTGAAAAATAAAAATTGGTCTTTAAAATCAAAAATTCATTACAGCCAACCGAAGTTGAAGGGGAAAAGTAGTCAATTAAAGGAATATACTGAAGAAGTCACCCAGAACAGAGCTTAGAAAAATAAAGAGATTTTAAAATGTAAAAGAAAAGTTCAAATTCCTGGGGTTAGACTGAGTGGTTCCAACAAGCAAGTCATAGACGGAAACACTAAAACCAAAAGTGGAGAAACTGTGCCTAAAGAACAAAAAATGGCTGAAGGTTTTCTAATGACAATATCAGAACATCATGTGCACTGAGCACATAAAAGTAAACTAACACTTTCGACACATTATAGTGAAATTACAGAACAATAAGGGTAAAGATAAAATCTCAAGTTACCAAAGGGAAAACACTGATTATCTACAAAGGAACTACAACTAGATTCCTCCAAGGCAGCAATCGAAATGCGGAGACCTCCCTATGATGTCTTAGAAGTGCTGAGTGGAGCACTGTTGACCAAGAGATGCATTTGCAGATAAACGCTCACGTAAGGGAGAGGGCAGCCGGACACTTTCAATCCCAGCAGACTGAGAGTTGACCACCGACAGACCTGCACCAAACGGACTACCGAAGAAAAGATAAGCCCAGGGAGAAAGCCTAGCATACAAAAAAGAGAAGTGAGAGGACAAAGTAATAAAATGTGTCACACTCTTTATTTTAAAAAAAATAAGAAGGCAGTATAAAATGGGTAAAGCAAGCTCAGGCCTTGGTCATATTTGGAAGAGGGCAAAATAGTCTTTTAAACCAAAGTGTTTCTGAAAACAGCACTAACTCTTAGTTCCTCAATTCTGACATTCAAACTAGTTCATTAAAGATTTAAATTATATTCAAAACACAAGGAGTGTGTAGGTCAATTTTTTTAAATATCTATTAAAAAGCAGTCTATTCTAAACTATTGGTGCTTAGGGGATTTTTCAATAGTGTAGAAGTAATGACTTTTTCTGCATACTTTGTACTTAAGGTATTTTATATTTGTAAATCTGCCTAGAGCTTCTACATCAACAGAGAGAAAAGAGTGGCCAAGAACTAGAAAATTTTAATATAGAAATTAAGTAATTCAGCTGAAAGCAGAAAAAAGAAAGTTATGGCAAGCAAAATACACACAAAAAATAGTAGTAGTCCCAATATGTATTGATAAGCATAACAGCAAAATGTTTAAAGTACTTCTTAAAAGATGGGGATTATCAGATTGGCCTTTAAAACAACACGAATCTAAACCACTGCAAGACTGGATGTACTGAGGTAAAAAAAAAAAAGAGATGAATTATCAAAATACTAACATAAAGAAAGCTGATGAAACATTACTAATATCGGACCAAAATAGTCTTTTAAACCAAATGTATTCATAGAAATAAAGAGGATCACTACCAAGAAGTTTAACGTACCCCCAACAGCATAACTTTCACTTATGAAAAGCAAAACCACCAGAGTTACGGAGAGACATTGGCAAGCCTACCATATGAATGGGATGTTTCTTTTTTTCTTCTTCTTCTTTATTCTTTTTTTGAGATAGAGTCTCACTTGTCACAGCAACCTCAAACTGTTAGACTTAAGGGATTCTCTTGCCTAAGCCTCCAGAGTAGCTGGGACTACAGACACCCTACACAACACCTGGCTATTTTCAGAGACAGGGGTCTCCCTCTGGCTCAGGCTCCTCTTGAACTCCTGAGCTCAAGCGATCCCCCCTCAACCTCCCAGAGTGCTGGGATTACAGGCATGAGCCACCGCTCCAGCCCCCATGAATGGCAAATTTCAACAGTCAGACACAACTAGACCAGGCAGACAAAAAGCAAGTAATAAAGACTGAATCATAAAAGACCTGTAAAGAGGGCATGTTAAGTAGTTGGGTTTACTCTGAGAGTTAAAGGGTTTTAAGCAGAGGAATGATTAGATCAGGTGTGCATTTTTAGAAGGATCTCTCTAGTTATAAAATGGAGGATGGACTTCAGAGTGGTCAGGCAACATAAAGGCAGAAAGACCAATTAGAAAACTCTTCCTACCATCTAGCAGGGGATATTAAGGCCCTGAACTATAGTAGTATCATTGGCAAAGAAGAGCGGGCATTTAAAGAGGCATTCATATAACATAGTTGATCGGATGGTGGTAGAGGGAATTAAAGATAGCATTCATATTCTGGCCCTAGACAGCTTGATGCCTGGCAATATGGAAGAAAAGCATGTTTGGAATGGGAGAAGACATCGTTTCCCTGTTTCTGAAAACAGCAGTAACTCTTAGTTCCTCAATTCTGACATTCAAACTAGTTCATTAAAGATTTAAATTATATTCAAAACACAAGGAGTGTGTAGGTCAATTTTTTAAAATATCTATTAAAAAGCAGTCTATTTTAAACTATTGGTGCTTAGGAGATTTTTCAATAGTGTAGAAGAAGTCATACTTTAACAATGTCAGAAAAATGTGTATGTGTTCTAAATAATATTTTGTACAATAATGATAGTTCTTGGCCGGGGGCAGTGGCTCACACCTGTAATCCTAGCACTCCGGGAGGCCAAGGTGGGTGGATTGCTTGAGCTCAGGAGTTTGAGTCCAGCCTGAGCAAGAGGTCTCTACTAAAAAATAGAAAAAAAAAAAAAAAACTGGCGGGGCATTGTGGAGGTGCCTATAGTTCCAGCTACTCGGAAGGCTGACGCAAGAGAATCTCTTGAGCCCAAGAGTTTGAAGTTGCTATGAACTGTGACACCACGGCACTCTACCCCAGGACAGCTGAGTGAAACTCTGTCTCCAAGAAAAAAAAAAAAGATGATAATTTTTGAAGATTATTTTTACTCTTATTGCAGATATTCATACTTTTCTATATATAACTGATTTTCAAACACACCTTGATGCCTATCTACTGAAGCAGTAAAGTAGTCATGCTTTTCCCTACTGCTCAGCTGCTTTTAACAAGCAAACCAATCTTTGACCTGTAAGAACAGTCATAGATTTGATGGTGCATATACTTCCTTTTCCTAGTTGCAATTAATTACTTTAAACTAATGTTTGGGTTTACAATGTGTGTGCTTTCTTCAAAGAACAATGATTTTGCATTGACTGCACTGAGTGGGGAGGGTACATACCATATAAGTAAACTGAGGTTACTAATAAATCTGAAAATTAAGGAGCTTTTATTACCAAGGCACTTTACTTAGTAGCTTCAACCATGAAAAAGGTTTAAAGGACTTACAGATTTCCAATTATGAATTTTAAGGTTTTACATTTATTGTATAGCAATTCCAAAATGCAAATGGGATATAGATTTTTAAAGTTCCAAGTGCACAGTGCAATTTCACCCTAATAGGCTAAAAAATTGAGTAAAGTATAAACCAGTAATCCAGAACAGGACTGCTCAAACAGGCACAAAACATTTTGGAACTATTAAAGGGAATTTGCTTAGAAATCTGCAAACTGGAAGTTTCCTGGTAATGAGATATTTGGCTCTAGAATTGCCTCTTAAAAGGCAAAATGAACAGTAAAGATGTGTTTTGAAAAGACAAAACCTTTTTGTGTGTCAGATTTTTAACATTAACACTTATTTGAGAAACATAGAGGTCCCGCTCTCAAATTGTTGTAGGGCTCTTTTTCCTTATAATGTAAGTAGAAAGAATGGATACACTATGCATTTTTTGGCATTTTTCAAAATTATAATCATTTAATGGTTTTAAACAGCATGGAAAAAATAAAACCACAAGAATAAAATGATAGACTTTTATATTTGCAGTTGAGCCAGAAATGTGTTAAAGTTGGTTTTTGGTTTTGTGTTGGTAGTAATATTTCCTTCTAACCTTTGTGCTTCCTAGAAATGTACGTGGAAAGGAAGGAAGAGGGAGGGAGGGAGGGGGATGTACCAGTAAATGTGTTTGCACAAGACTTACACACACTACCCAGAAAGATTCAAGATTTGAAGATTAAAATCACACCCAACAGGAAAAAATACATTAGTATCATTTTCTCAGAAGCAAAGTTAATCACATAATAACTTAGTAACAAGGAACCTGGGGAGGTTTCTAGTGCTTTCTCTCATTTTTCACCAAAATATCCACAGTGCCCCTGTGAGACAATGAATATCTTATTTCTATGAATTCGGGGGAAATGAAGACTCCTCAAATGCCTGGCTTACCATTTCATGCAAAGTTGTTTTCTGCATCTAAACTGAACTTCTCTTATGTCTTAACTTCTCTACTGGTGATTCCTGCAGGTGATGGGGAAAATGGTAGCCATAGCAGCTCCTGGGCATCTGGTTCATTTAGGCTGCTGCAACAGTAGAAGAAAAAATTAATTATACTATATATATAAAAGTAGAGCTGGGGAATCCCAAGATAACTAATCAAACTATGCACTGCATACAAATAGAAACAGGAACACTGGGGAGAAATCTGAGTAAAAAACTTGTAGGGAACATGGACAAAGAAGCACAGAGCAAGAGAGTCAAATATGAGTGAAGTAACAGGGAACTAACTTAAGTCAGGTCATAACTTGCCATAAAAGATTGGTCTCTTGGTGACACTGTGGCACAGCAAAGGCTGGGAACTATAGACCCCCAGATACTTTTATTTCTAATGGAATTTGCAATAGGGAGAATTTAAGTCTTAAGACTTCATGGACTAATTAGAGTGTAGTAGCACCATCATAGCTCATCATAGCTCACAGCAACATCCAACTTCTAGACTCAAGAAATCCTCCTGCTTCAGCCTCCCTTGTAGCTGCCCAGCTGATTTTCTTGTTTTTTGTAGAACCAAGATCTCACTATGTTATTCAGGATGGTCTCAAACTCCTGACTTCCACCAGAAGTGACAGGATTACAGGGTGAGCCACCACAACCAACACCTTGTTTTATCTTTTAAATATGCATGCCTCAACCTCTTTCTCAGCCACCAAATTAGTATCTGCTAGGGTGGAAGCTGATCACATAATGAACCCAAAGGTGCTTCAATGTGAACAAAGTGCTACCAGAATACTACTGCCATCCATCTCAGACTGAGTCTTTATGAAGCTCTCGGAGGAGCCAGAGAACAAACTTGCATGAGAAAATCCACCCACCTGAAGGCAGGACTCCACTGCCATAATCCAAGGCAAGGTTCCAGGGGAATGCCTTTGCCTGCCGCTCCACTGAAGGTAAGCAGCTTTCCAGCATCTGGTTGTTCAGTGAAAGTGTACAGGTGATGAGTCAAAAGCACCGGGGGCAGTTGTGGGTGGTGGAGACTGCGTGCCTGAGATGGCCCATAAATGGTTTTGATTCACATGTGGGGTTGGACAATCAAGTTTGCAGACTTGCAACCACGCACTTACCTTGGCAGCACTGTACAAACAGCTCCGTAAGATTTCATAACCTTAGCTGATCAGTGTCTCACAGCTGTGTTCATGTGGACGTGTGGCGGTGTCTGCTGAGTGGATTCGTTCTTGTTGCTGTGTGTTTTTGTCTTTGTGTGTCATCAGGAGAATATTAAAGCTTGAATTGGAGCAATTTACAAACATTCATAAATTTATGGCTAAACTAGGCAAAAATGGAAGTGAAATCAGGAACATGTTCGTTCAACTTTATGGGGGTAATGCATTGAAGAAAACAGCAGTGTACAAATGGATTGAGCATTTTTCTGAGGGGAGAGAAAGTGTCACTGATAAAAGTGTGGTCAGGACAGCTAGTAATGAGCAGAACTGATGAAAACATTGCAAAAATTCATCAACTTGTGCTTCAAAATCGTCAGCTGATTGTGAGAAACATAGCAGACCAAATCAACATTCATACAGAAAGAGTTAGGAAAATCTTAGCATGAGAAAAGTGTGTATGAAAATGGTCGCAAAGGTGCTCATTGATGAACAAAAGCAAAGGAGAATCAAGGTTTTCCAAGACCTTTTGGAGAGGCAATACGATGTCTGGGGCCGTGTCATCGCTGTGATGAAACTTGGGTTTACCAATATGACCTTGAATCAAAGCATCAAAGTGCTCAGTGGAAGTCAGCCAATTCTCCACAACGAGAAAATCTCCATCAGTCCAAATCAAGAGCAAAAATGTTGCTAACTTTTATTGATACCAAAAGGATTGTTCATTGTGAATTTGTACCAACTAGACAGTTAATCACATGTATTATTTGGAAGTGCTGAAAAGGCTGCATGAAAAAGTTAAATGAAAGTGACCTGAACTTTTCACCAACAATTCATCACGACAATACACCAGCTCACACAGCACTGTCTATGAGGGAGTTTTTAGCCAGTAAACAAATAACTGTATTGGAACACCCTTCCTACTCACCTGATCTGGCCCTTAATGACTTTTTTCTTTATCTGAAGATAAAGGAAATATTGAAAGGAAGACATTTTGATGGCATTCAGGGTAATACAATGACAGCTATGATGGCCATTCCAGAAAAAGAGTTCCAAAATTGTTGTGAAGGGAGAACTAGGTGCTGGCATCAGTGCAGGGCTTCTCAAGGGGAGCACTTGGAAAGTGCCCACAGTGATATTCAGCAAGGAGGTAGGTAGCACTCTTTCTAGGATGAGTTTTCAAACTTAGTTGTCAGACCTCGTATTGCCAGAGAATAGAACTGTGGCTTATCTTTGCTATTTTGCATAAATGATTTCATGAACTTCTGACAGCTCTATTATGCTCTCAACAACAAAGGGTGGCAGGGGGCAGGACTAGGAAGAGGAGCACAGGCTCTGGGGCCATAGTGCCCTGGGTTTAAAGCAGGCTGTCGTCCCTAGTCACTGGGCAAGCACAGGCATCTTGCACAACTCCTCTCTGCTTTGGTTCACATCATGAGTAATTCCTCCCACCTCACAGAATTATTACGAAACCTCAGTGAGTCTATGCCTGACCAGCTCAAGAACACAGCCTCCCACAAAGTGTTAGGAGTACAGGGCCAACTGAAGTTATTAGGAGACGTGTTCTGTCCCTTTGGGACATCGAGATCTTACAGGGGATTCTCAAATGTATCCCCTCCACACACATTTCTCATTTGATGTGCTATGACCCAGTCACAGCTGCCCTTCAGCTCAAGTTGGGGCACAGGAACTTGAAAAAAAAACAGAAAAGCTTTGAGTCCCATTCTTTTTTGGAAAAAAACTAATCAGAGAAGTGAACATCATCCCCAGAGCCTATTAATACTGCTTTGCAAAACTTCAGAATCTAACAGCACAATTCCTCAAATAAACTCAAACTCAACACAACACTCCCCAAAGATAGTAGCTTCCTCCCCTGAGAACCCACAGTCCTCTGTCTATACCTTTATTTATTATACAGTACTGTAGCAATCTCCTCCAGTTCCCCTAGAGTGCCTTGCTCTTTTCTGCCCCTGAGATGCCTGTGCTACCCCAGACCCTGTCCCTGCGAGATGGAGTCACCCCAGCCTATTTACCGTCAGCCCCCCTCACTAGCCTGGCAGCTCTGTGAGGAGTGGGACGGAGTCTGTCTTGCTCACCGTTAGGCCCTCAGCACCTAGTAGGGTGAACAGCACAGAGTAGGCATCCCAAAAATATTTGAGAAGTGAATAGATAGCTCTAGCTATCCAGTCCCGATGGACTGGGCCTCTGCTACATACAGCAGTGTAACTTGGAATAGGCTACTTAACCTCTCTGATCTCCAATAAAGTAGAGCTGAAATACAATCACTTCCTCATAGGTTACTCCAACGACTAAAGGAGCCTGAGGAAAGCAGCTAGCAGAGTGACCAGAGCAAAGTTGACATTAACAGTAGATACATTAAAAAAAAAAAAAAAAAGCAGCACAGCCAAATGCATGCAAGCCTTTCACTTTCTTAATTATATTTCTTTCCGAATTTAATAAAAGTGGATAGCACAACCCTAATCGTCTCTATCAAACCCCCAGAAACAGGGAAGATGAGGTGAAAGATCAGAGGTTCCTGTGCTGAAATTCTCTAAGGCAGATAACTATTAATATTTATAAGTATTCATTAGACAACTTGTACCAACCAGGGAGAGCATAAGGGGAAAATGGCCAACTGAGAGCTTACCCTGCCTTCATGCCAGCTCCTTTCTACAGAAATTAACCCAACACAAAATCAACATTTGTAGAACTGAAGTAAAAGACACAATTTAAAGCTGTAGTCCCCAATCCCCAGGCCATAGACCAGTACAGTCTGTGGCCCATTAGGAACCAGGCTACAGAAGGAGGTGAGCCACTGGCCAGTGAGCAGAGCTTCATCTGTGTTTACAGCTGCTGCCTCCACCTGCAGCACCGTCTGGCCTCCACCTCCTGTCCGAGAAGCATTAGATTCTCACAGCAGTGTGACCCTTACCATAAACCGTGCATGTGGGGGATCTAGGTTGTGCACTCCTTATGAGAATCTAATGCCCGGTGATCTGCATGGAGCTGGTGGCAATGCTTGCCCTGGGACTACCCAGCTGCAGGAAAGCAAGCTCAGGGCTCTCATTGATTCTGCATCATGGGGAGTTGTATAACTATTTCATATACTTAACATGTTACAATGTAGTAATAATAGAAGTAAAATGCACCATAAATGTAATGTGCTTGAATCATCCTAAAACCATTCCCCACTCCACTATCCACCCTCAAACCCATTCTCCAATCCACTTCCACTTTCCAGGCCATGGAAAAATTGTCTTCCATGAAAACCAGTCCCTGGTGCCAAAAAGATGGGGACCACTGATTTAAAGCCCAGCTAAATATGCTTCTCTACTTGTCCTGGGCTCAGGAACTAAAGAAACATCAGTCACACGCCAGATGCCATTTAAAAAATTCATGTCTGGTGGTGTCTGTGGCTCAGTGAGTAGGGTGCTTGCCCCATATACCGAGGGTGGCAGGTTCAAACCCAGCCCCGGTCAAATTGCAACAACAACAACAAAAAAAAATAGCCGGGTGGTGTGGCCGGCGCCTGTAATCCCAGCTACTCCGGAGGCTGAGGCAAGAGAATCACCTAAGCCCAAGAGCTGGAGGTTGCTGTGAGCTATGATGCCACAGCATCCTACCCTCCTTCTTCAATTTCCTGTCCCCCACCTCACCGCACCCCCGTCTTGCTGCTGAGACCATTGCTTGACCCAGGGTCCTGCCCTACCATCCGTGAGACTCTGTCTCTACAAAAAAAAAAAAAATTTTTTTTCTCCCTCTTGCAGGGCAGGACTTCACATTATCCTGACTCCCATTCTGGAGTCTGGTTTCCTGAGGGCTAAGCTCCTCTAGTTTCTGAGCTAAGCAACATCTCTCTACCCTCCATCAATTTCCTGTCCTCCCTCACCCCCACCCCTGTCTTGCTGCTAAGATGGTTGCCTACCACCTGTGAGACTCTGTCTCTACCAAAAAAAAAAAAAAAATTCATATCTTTCTGCTTTTGATGGTAATATTTAACGTGTATGAGTATTTACTACATGTCAGCAATTTGCATACCTTATCTCTTATAATTTTTAGAACATAGTTTTTTCTATTTTTTTATTTTTAATTTTTTCTTCATTAAGCCCCTTTCATTCTAGGAAATTTACATGTTAGAAACAAAGAAAGTCAGGGATGTCACTGATACTGTAGAGGTCTGAAAATATCCCCAAGATCAAGTGGTTAGTAAGAAGGAAGACTGTCTGACTGGGCAGCCTGGAGTCATAACCAGTGCACCTAAGTCACCTCCCAAGATGTCAGCCATTTTTCTCCCCCTGGCAGGGCAGGTGTGGTCGCCACCCTGACTTCACGTTATCCTGACTCCCATTCTGGAGTCTGGTTTTCTGAGGCTGAGCTCTTCTGGTGTCTGAGCTAAGCAACATCTCTCTGTCTGATGAATCACTTACTGCTGATTCACATGACATCTGGATTGTAGGGAGCCTGCCCTTGTTCTCCCCGCCGTAGAGAGAATGCGGTGATTACATGGGAAGATTACACGGGATATCTCTGCTCTCTGCTCATTTAGGTACCCAGGCCCCAGTGAGCTCCCCCACTGAGGGGACACAGCCACGCAGGCAGATGCAAGTGAGTACTGACCAGTAGTACAAGCTTATGGGGAGAAAGAGAGCCAGGAAAAAAGCAGGTTATAAGGGGCACGCATTCGCCCTGTCAGAGGCTAAAAAAATGTGGATTCTGTTTGGTAGGGAGCTGCCACATCTGTTCCACTTGTGATTGTTTCTTTCTCATTTTGAAATGCCTCCCCTCTCCATCTCCCCACCTTTGAGAGAAGGTGCTCTGGGGCTCAGCGCACAGACGAAGGATACCTTATGTTGCAGAAAATTCTAATTGTCCTAATTAAAAGATCTCAAAACATCATAACAATCACATTTCCCCATACCTCATCAAAAACATGCTTCTCTCCGTAGTGGCAAAATTTTAATTTATAAAGCTTATACATGTTTGAACGCCAGTTTTCAAGATGAGCATAATGAAGCCTATTCTCTAAGTGTCCACCATTTATCCTCTATACCCCCTTTCACCACCACCAGCCCATCACTGATAGGAAGATGGAGAATGGCCGCTTAATGGTGTTTAGAACACTCTCTAAATCACATTTTGTACTGATTTTGCATGTGGAATGTTTATTTGCTAAGAAAAACCACGCTTCACTCCAATCATACGTTGCCTTGGTTCTATTTCCTAGAATGAGCAGGAGAAAACTGAATAAAATATCACTGCATTTCCCATTTTCATTTTTCTGCATGAGATTAGGAGAGAAGAGACTCTGCTTTTCAAAGCAATTGCATCTGTGGCAACTGGTCGGGGCCGGAGACTTGGTCCCCAGCTGGCCTCAAGGTAGTCACTGAAGCAGTGAGTTGTGCCCAAGACCTTTTCCTGATTTAGCTGTTATTCCAGAGAGAAAACCTACACAAGAAAGGATCACGGAAAGGGCACTGGCAAGAGAATATTTTTTAGGGAAGAGGATGGTGGATGTGGGAATGGGGGTGCAGAGGGCGAGGATTTTAATCACAGATATTTTTCCTAAAGAATTTCAGCACAGCAAAAATGAGCTAGAAGACAGGTTGATATTGATCTTGTTAAATCTGAGAAGTAAAAGAAGCATGTCCCTCACCCTCTCCTACACACATACCCACTTTAACACCCAGCTATTTCTGCCCTAGTTTTTGCTTTCACTTTGGAGGAGTATTTCCTTATGTCAGGTGTATAGATATAATTTTTTAAGACTGCCTGTTTCTCTAGTTCCACAGTGACACTACCTTCATGCTAAAACAAAAGAAAACTTGGTTTCTGTATATACATATTTATTAAGATTAGTTGCTGAGTTTACTATGTTCTAAATTGTCTAATGGTGGTGTTTTTTTGAGTCTTCATAAAAATAAACCTCATGTAGCCAGGATACATCCTTTAATTGAATTAAATTCTAACTTGCTGAAAGTGATGAAAGATAGTGAGTCTATAAGTTTGACTTACCCTATTTGAAATTCTTCTCTGTCCACAAAGAATATATAAATCTTTATGGAATGACCTATTAACTGTCTACTGCTGGGACTAAGCTTTGGGCTTCGTTTCAGTTATAGAATAAGGTCACTCTGCTTTTGGTAAAAACTGATGTAACCGCTTTGATAATTAAAGCCTACAAAGTTGTGAAGAGATGATATATTTAAAGCTCTAAGAAATAATATGGAAGCTATAAAATTGCAAAAGGAGAAGTGATGAGGGTCCCCATTACTGCTCATCAAATTAAATATTAGTAATAGGGTATTTATGTAACTCTTTAATAAAGAATTACAAAAAGTTTTTCAAAAAATTTAAATTCAAGTCCTGAACCACCTCCTGTCTGGCTCCATTATGTAAGAGCATCTTTGGAGAGGATTGCCTTTCAGAGGGTACCATTTACATAAATTCACTGCATAAATTCACTGATGCTGCCAGTCAAGGAACCAAGACTCAAAGGAAATCAACTTAGCTCTTCACGTGGGGTTTGTACCCCTAGACAGAGCTACTCCTTGCAAGTTTGTACACCCCAACCTCCAAAAAAAGAATCTTTAAAAAAAAAATCTCTTTTTAACTGCTATAATTAAAGAAGTAGCTTCTGGCTCAAAAGCATCTCAAGAAGTAGTACCGAGAAATGAAATTGAACAAAAACAAATGCTCGGGCAAGTTGATTAAGGTCTTCATGTCTAAATTTCCTCCTTTGTGGAATGGGACAGATGAAGATAAGGAGGAACCTAGTAACACTGACATTGACAATGATAATGATAGGTACATTGTAAGTATCATGTCATTTTTCTCCTTGAGCTCAGCATCTGCCTCCTGCCCTCCCTTCACTCTTGTCCATTGCTCCATCTCATGACAATAATCTGTTACCCCAGGTAATTCTGCCTACTAGGGGGACAGTAAACTGGTTCTACCAGCAACTGTATTCTGCCTGGTTCACTTGGCAGTAATGTTTCTCATGATAAATAAACTGTACTTTTGATTTAGACTTCAGTCTCCTATAGGTTTAGTCAGGATGCATCAGTTGACTTTGAGAGCAAAATTCTGGCAAGCCAGGGGCAGATCGTACAACGTGGGGACTCCACGAAGTAAGGTCACCTGTGAGGCTTCTGAAGACACAGCCTGCCTCTTCTTCTCTGGCAATACACCAGCTTCAACGCATGCTCAATTTTAAATATCAACTTGGCTTACCAGTGGTGTGGGCTTGAGCAAGTCATTTAATCTTGGTGAGCCTGTTAACTCCTCTGTAAAGCCTACTTGCCTTACAGGGTCAAGGTCAGTGGGGATAAGTGATATGTGAAGATCCTTTATGGGCTATAATACATTATATAAATGCAAAGTATTAGATATTGATTTTTTTACATTAAAATCTAGGAAATCAACCCAAATATGGTTTCTACTTCATATTGTCACTATGAGAACAAACAAAAATTGAAAGGGACTTTGAAAATATAGAAATCCACATTTGAAATAGTACTTGAGAAATACCATTTGAAACGCAAACTATAGTAATGTATTTTTATACTATATATATTAAGCATACTATTACATGTTTAATTATTATGTCTGAGTCACTGTTATAATCCAGATCATGGAACTTTAAAAACCAGATACAGTTTTGTTAGTTAGCATATGTGTAGCTTCTGGCATGATCTAAACATGGCTTTTACCTTGAGCTTTATTGTTCTTCTATTTATTTACCTGCTCCCAATCATTAAAAATTGTTTTTGGGGGCATAAATGGTGACTATAGGAGCCCCGAGTGACCCGTCTTTGCTTTGCTGTAAACCAGATTATATAGTGGAATAGCTGAAGGTGCTGAATGCCAATGCTTTGGGTTTGGAATTTTATCATTTAAGCTGGCCACTGAACCTACCAGTTGTAAATTACATTTTATTAGTTTCTAGAAAAACAAATTAAATGAGGGGTAATTCAAATTCCACATGCAAAACAGCTATCTGAAAAGTGAAACTCAGCTGGATAAATTCCCATTTTTCCCCTGTGGGAAAATGAAGAATGTGTTTGTTTTAAAGTAGTTGAAATACTTGACTTACCAGTCCAGCCTGTCACTTTAGCCAGCTGGTTCAGCCATGTGGTGGCCTCACTGTGCGCAGATACATCGGTCACAGGGGATGTGGCCCACAGTCTTAGCCTGTGTGCGAATTTGGATAACTTTCTGCATTTCTGTTCATGCTCATCTTGACTGGATGGGATGTCACTTCAAATCCACTTTCAGTCTTCAATCAGCTCTGCCTCTCCCTCAGGTGAGCTGTGTGTCTTTGCCTGCTCTCAAACGTGAAGTCCATCCTCTCAGCTTCTTTTACTTTTTGCTTGTGTCGTGTGTCTTTGGCTTCTGCTTTGTGCTTCTTAATCCTCCTGATCTGTTCTTTAGACTTTTTGTTGTGCCTTCTTTCTCTGATCCCCCATTTTGTTTCTGCTTTCAGGGTAGGTGAGGTTTATGTTATCTTAGGAAGGTCAAGAACAGTGTTTCCAACCACATATGGGACGCGAATCATGATTTGGGCCTAAATGACACTGGAGATGATTTTCTGTGGTACCCAGACAACACTAAATGTCATCGGATCATGCAGCGAGACAGCTATTCCCTTTCCAGTTCTCCCATACTCCTGCTCATTATTTCAAGGAGAAAGTTTCCATTTGGCTTTTGCATGTCTATCACTTGTTAATCTTCCTTTTTAAAAGAGAGAGCAGACCTCAGGCTAAGAGCCTGGGGCTTATAATGGTATCTCGCTAGAGTTTTATATCACTGTTTTGGTTTTTATTACATAAGTACTTGTTTTTATTGTTACCTCCTATTTATGGCAAATGATATTGGTTTTCTTTTTGAAGTCATGATATAAAACTTTTTCTCTAAAAGGTATGTGTAAGTTTAAGATGCATAGCAATTTAAAGAAAAACATTAAGTACAAGAATATGGCAAAAATTATTGAAAGTGGCAGCACTCGAATGACTGAAGTTTGGGAAGTACCTGCCTATAACCATTCCATTAACTTTTATTATTTTCCTATTGCTTTATAGCATTCGATGCTATTTTAAAAGCATATTTGTTAACAATATCTATGCCTACAGATAAGTCATTCCACTTCCAAATTTCTTCAATTAAAATTATACAGGGATTATTACATGATCTTTTTTAAATTCCTTTTAGTCATTGGGGTTTTTTTTGGTTTTGATTTTATTTTGTTTTGTTTTGTTTTTTGAGACAGCGTCTCAATTTGTCTCCCTAGGTAGAGTACCATGGTTATCATATCTCACGGTAACCTCAAGCTGTTGGGCTCAAGCCATTCCTTTGCCTCAGCCTTCCAAGTAGCTGGGAACTACAGGTGCCAGCCATGACACCCAAGTAGCTTTTTCTATTTTTAGTACAGATGGGGTCTCACTGTTGCTCAGGCTGGTGTTGAACCCCTGAGCTCAGATGATCCACTCACCTCGGCATCTTAGAGTGCTAGGTTTACAGGCCACCGCCCCCAACCTAGTCATTGGGTTTTGACAACTCTCTCCTCAAATAGACATTGATGATCACTGATCATCCAGCAGGCCGTCTGTGGCAAGTATTGTGCACAGTGCACAATGGTTTAATTCATCCATTCAGCGTGCTGAAATGTATACCCATTTTTTTACACCCCCAATCCCTCCACTGGCATGATGAGGAAGCATATAAAACATGAGACTTCAAAACTTTGACATTTATCATTCAGGAATTATTCAATATGACCTTCTTAATCCAAGTAATGTAATATTTACAAACTTTTCATGTGGGTCTTTCTTCTGCTATTTTCCCTGAAGACTACTTAGTCCCATGGATACCAGGGGAACATCTATTTTTAGGGAATTAAAATCTCAACCTCTCAACTTCTCTTTTCACCTGACAGTGGTACTCTTTAAGATTTCTAAGTTTCTTTTGGGGGATCCAGTTGAGACATCCTTAGGGGTTGATGCCTTTGGCTCTTTCCCAAGCCTATCTTCTGCAGGCTTCAGTCTTCAGGGGCAGCAGAGAGTGTCCAGTTCTCTGTGACACCAACCTGCTGCCCACAGTGCGGAAGAAGCACTGGTGATAAACAGGAGCAGGTCTTACCCATGCAGCTTCTCCCCGGCCCGACCTTCTTGCTTCAAGCACACAGCCACCGCCACATGTCTCCACCTCTACGTGTCCTTCAGAAAACCCAGGCCTTTGGAACTGTGGGCACTGTGGAACTTTCACCTTTATGCTAAAAACACAAAAATCCTCATCCAACTGATTCTAGTGAAGAGAGGTGCACCAAGCGTAGTCAGGGAGGGTTTGGGAGCTAATGATTGCCTGTGATCCACACTCCTGCACTGCTCAAACACCAAATCCCTCCTTGCTCCTTTCCAGCTCCATGGTGATGCCCTCAAATCTCTGCCTGCCTAGAGATGCTCTCATGATGGTGCCCGTTGATATCTTGGGCCACATTGCCATGTCTGACTCTACATAATGCTGGTTTACCTTGGGAATAGTAAAGATGGTTTTCTTCCTACTCACAGTGTTTTTTGCATATAACCTTGCTTCTTGGACTGTCCACCAAATGTCAGCTTTGTTCGGCAGCTTTATGTGCATGTATTTTTCTTGGCCAACTGACCCTTTTGGCTATCAAGAGGCTACTGACAGCTTCTCAGAAGCCCAGGGCTGATGTCACACCTCTGCCTTCCTAGTTCAGTGACAATCCTAGTTGTTCTAGGTGACTTCTTCCTGATTTGGATGGACATTTCCTGCTCCTTATCTATATCCTTAGAAGCAGGAGGGAATTAGGAGCCTGTCCTTGGACTGGCAGCTGAAAGTTTGATTGAAGTGCTCTGTTCAAAGCAACCCAATAATTGCTTGTTCACAAATAGCCTAATCCATGCTTTCTCCTTCACCATCTTTTACCATGGGATACCTGGTTTTAAAAAGTAAGCTTTTAGCCAGGTGTTGTGGTGGGCGCCTGTAGTCCCAACTACTTGGGAGGCTGAGGCAAGAGAATCGCTTAAGCCAAGACCTGGAGGTCGCTGTGAGCTGTGACACCACAGCACTCCACCGAGGGCGACAAAGTGAGACTCTGTCTCCAAAATAAATAAATAAATAAATAAAAATAAAAAGCAAGCTTTTTTAAAAAATGTGTTCACTGGTAATTTAGCAATTTTACCTGTGCAGCTCTATAGTTGATGATACTACTAAGTACTTGCTCAAGAGTTCTCGAACATTTAGCCACATTTACTGAAGTCCCACATACCTGAGGATGTATAGACCTTAAACAGCAAGCCTCCAGCGTTCTCCATCAACCTCATTCAATTTTCTAAATGAGATAATGCTCAGAAAGCACTCTGCGCGGTGTCTGAAACCTAGCAGCAGTCAGCACATGGGAGCCAGGGTTAGGATCGTGTGTGGGGCCGCCCTCATCTTTCTTCTGATCATTGCCAGTTTTGCAGTGTCACTGGTTTTTCCTAATCCAGAGTCTAACCATCTCTTCCCCAGTGCAGCAGTGGCACTCCAGAGCAGTGGTTCTCCACCTTCCTAACGCTGCAGCCCTTTAGTACAGTTCCTGTGGGTTGAGAACCGTGGCTCTAGGGGGACACAGCCAGCTTTTGCCCCTGGCGCCCATAGCTTCACCATGTCAGTCCCAGAACATGTGACAGACAGTTATTACCCAAGGACTCTGGTCATGCCTGGCAGACACTGCCTACCTTGACGTAGGAATAGGTTCTGTCAGGACAGAAATTCGGTATTCAAGGTCGAGAGGACAGGGCTGAAAGGTTACTCTCTGGAGATGTTCTCAATGCGTCTCCAGTGGGTACAAAGGAATTAAACTCTAGTAAGGCTGCGTTTGCTTTCTCTTCCTTTCTGAAAAACTTGCCAAACACTTTATCCCTTTCCAGGATCTTTAAAGCAGTCTGTTAGGTGTTTCTCACTTGAGGCTCTTCACTATTCTCTTTTTTCACAGATGATCCGAGGATCCACACCCATTTTCGTGCATTAGGTCTCTGTAGATAGTATCACTGCCATTTCCAAATGCCAACTGGCCATAATTCTTAGGGGGAATAATTAGTCTTTGCTACAGATTTGCGCAGCTTTAGGACTCACGGAAATCCTGGAAGGAACCCCCAAATGTAACAATATTTAGACTCCAATAAGCTGTGAGGCCACATGGGCATTTATTCCCAGACTGCAGTACTCTGAGTACACTCTGCCCTCGCGTCATCCCCTGCTGATTTTCCCGGGTTCCACTCTGTAATTGTCTCCAGGAATTCCTTTGAGTGTTCGCACCCATCTTCTCTGGCTTGTTGATGAGGGTGGCCCACAGGAACTGTCCACCCTGACAAGGCGTGCTTAGGAATTTATCTCCCTTGACCTCTAACTCAGAGTTCTCAGAGTCCACGTCGTTTCCCTGTCTCCTGCTCAGCTCATGCCTCATTCTCAGGGTTCTATGACAGCTCGGCCATCTTTTTTGAAGTGCAAAGGGAAAGACTGCCAGGGTCATGCTCGGCACTATCCCCCACTAGAGCTGCTTGGGCCCCCCTGAAGTGTTAGGACTCTTTGATTGTGCCGCCCTTTCAACTATCTTTCTGACTCTTAGACATGCGGACGCATACACGCATACACACAAACGGCCCGAACACCAAAGTTCTATCATAAACCAAAGGAGACTAGACTGTGTGGGTGAAAGGCCCTCCTAAACACTGATCTTCCTTTTGTCAAGTTTCAGCATTATTCACAGGCTTGATAGAAAATAAACCATTATGGATCTATAGAGAATAAAAGAAGAGCTGTTCATAAAAAATATCTAGTGCTCATTCCAAATAAGCTCATGTTTGTCATACTTGAGAAATAGCTTGATAGAGAACATGCACTTTGCAAATACAAATGTAACCACAAATAGGTGGCAATTGCTCGAGAGACCTTTAACCCAGTTTCTAATGTTTTCTAAATTGAGATATTCCATGATTTTGCTAAGAAAAATTAAACCAACTCAAGTAAATATCTTTTAAAAATAGCAAAGTACTATTTTGTGCAGAAAATCTAGTTCCACTTATATGAAAGAGATTTCACCTGCCTTTTCGTTCTTGCTTTTCTTCCCTCTTCCAGGGCTGCAGCCCAGATCCAAGAAGGAATGACAAGGAGCTCCAGGGATCTGGTCCCTCAGATCCATCAAACCAGCACCGACTGTCAAACCATCCAAATACTTTCTTTTCACGTCCACTCTGCCAAATTTTGAAGCCTCTAATGGTACATGACATATTTTCCTACATTAAGTCCCCAAGCAATAATTGTGAGTTCTAATTTGAGACCAGCAGGAAACAGTATAAAATACAGAATATTGATCCTCAGTTCTGTTTTTCATTGGCTGTCTACTGCCACTTGACTTTACCATGTGAGTATAGCAAACACAGCTGGGCAACATAGTCTGTATGACTAGGAGGGATTTGGCTCCAAATTCTGAAGCAGTCCTTTGCTTCAGAGATCTACCTAAGGTCTAAAACAAAAGAAAATATTTTTTCCTCTAATTTCTTCCCCCCCCCTTTTTTTTTTGCCTTTTGCCTTTTTTAAGAGACTAAAGCTTGTTACCTAAAACTTGAATTTTTATGTAATCAGATTTACTAATCTTTTAGAACTTCCAGATTTTGTATTTTATTTTTTTTAAGTCTTGCCCATCCTAAGGTTATAAAAATAAGCATCCATGCGTTCTTCTAGGATGTCTGTGATTGCATGTTTTACATGTAAATCTTTGATCCATCTGGAATTTATTTTGGTGTAAGAGGTGAAATAAGGATTCAGTTTTACTTGTCTTTATTTTTACCCCCAAATGGCAAGTCAGTAAATGCCATTACTGAATTAATCTACCTTTTATAGAAGTCCTTTAACTAGCAAATTCACCATCTACATTTTAAAAGACTCAATGGACACATGTTCTGTATATGATTTATAAAATTTCTGTTTAAAACATAAAGCCAGAAGAAGCTATGTGATTGTGGATAATTATTTAACCCCTATGGGTTTGTTTCTCCACCTGCAAAAATGGAGACAGTAGTATCAACCTTGCATTATTCATGTGAAGATTTTTTAAAAATAAAGTATGTAGATACATCTACCTCAAAAAATGTAAATTTCTCTTTCCTCTCAATTTTCTATAACAAAGCAACACAGGCCCTCAGTTAGAACTAAAGATCAAACTTGGCTGTAAGAGTCGGTTTCTATATTTACTTCCCGAGCATATGGAGATCGCAAAGGGGGTCATGACTTCTCTGACAGTGACACATAACTGTTTTCTAAAGAGGTGTACCCTACATAATCCTCTTGAAGGACCAAATTTCTTTTCCATTCCACAAATATCTCAACAAGGCATGGTGCTAGGGACAAGCAGACTCACAGAAACCTGAATTTGACTTCCAGCTCTGCCTCTTACCAATGTGTGGCTACTCTTAAGGAATAATTCACTGGGGGAGACTAAAAGCTGCTGTGTGGTAGAATTCTTGATCGAGTTAAGCAAGAATCTTTATGCAATATAAACTACATGAGGACAAGAACCTTGTCTTGTTAAGCAGAGTATCCCAAGCTGTCCCTGGTGTACATTGCTACTGATTAAATAAGTGTGGAAGGAAGAGAGTGAGGGAGGCATGGGGGGAGGGAAGAAGGAAGGAAAGAAGAGGAGGGAGGAAGGAAAGAAGAAAGGAAAGAAGAAAAAAGCACCTACCCAGGTGCCAGAGTAAGTGGGCTAAACCTGGCAGCTACAGGTGGAGCTAAGAGGTAACAGAGGTATAGTTGTACCATCAGGGGTTAAAGTCTAGACCTGGAAACCAAGGTGTACAGCACTTATATGCAGACATAATGAATTACGGGGTGGCCACAAAGTTCACGTGCAATTTAAAATAGACAACTATTATTTAAACTATTTTTTATTTAAAAGAGTTGTCTATTTTAATTGCACATGAACTTTAGGGCCTGTATATAGTATCACACAGTAGAAACAAAGTCCTTTGAACAGCTGGCAAGTAAGGAATTCTACCCGGAGGACCAGAAAACACTTTGTGGAAGAGGGTTGCCTTGAAGCTAAGCCTTAAAAGGTAATAGATTTTATTTTTGATAAAGGAGAAAGGGACAGCTTTCTAGGCCAGGCAAAACAGTTCAAAAATGGGGAAATATTTGGCATGCTCCAGGCATGAGCTCAGTCTGAGCGATGAGTGTGCAAGCTGGGTAGGAGCACGAGAAGCTACCAGGCCAGGCTCAGTGGCCTTGAACATTCAGCTGTGCAGTGTGAGACCGGGCAAAGGCTGGAAGGTCCGTGAGTTGCAGAGTCATGGCCTTATTATATATTACATTTACTAGCTTATTGTTTCTATTTATTATTCAAGAATTGGTACGAAAGATAGATTAGAAAGGGTAGGAGTTTAAAAACCATTGTAATAGCTAAAGAGAAAAGTCAGGACATGTTAAACTAGGGAAAGAAGGAAGGGACTTCATAGTGAAAGGGGAGCACAGGGTTGGAGTAATTAAGACACCACTGGGCTGCTAGGCTGATGGTGACAATTCATGAGGACAGGTGGTATGGGTTTAATCTGGAAAGAATGTGTGGCCAGGCATGGTGGCTCATGCCTGTAATCCCAGCACTCTGGGAGACTAAGGAGGGGGATCTCTTGAGCTCAGGATTTCGAGACCAGTCTGTGCAAGAGCAAGACCCCAGTCTCTTAAAAAAAAAAAAAAAAAAAAAAACACTAGCCTGGCATTGTGGCAGGTGCCTGTTGTCCCGGCTACTCAGGAGCCTGAGATAAAAGGATCGCTTGAGCCCAAGAGTTTGAGGTTGCTGTGAGATATGATGACACCACAGCACTCTACACAGGGTGACAGAATGAGACTCTGTCTCAAAAAAAAAGAAAATCTGGAAAGTGTGGATCTTAAGGATATCTTTTGAACACTCAGTTGGAAATAGACCATTGACACCCAAAGATGTCAGAGTAGGAAAAACAGGACATGTCCACATTGCCCCATTATTGAGGTGATTTTGCATTTCAAAGATATTTAGAGTCAACATAATATACAGATACAAAAGTGGAAGTATCTCAGATCAGTGGGAAGAGATGAATTATTCAATAAATAGCATTCAGGATATTGGCTGGCAGTTTGGTCAAAAGAATGTGGTGCCTCATCTCATGCTGCCCAGAAAAATAAATCCCAGATGAATTAAATGTGCGATTGAAAATATGACAAAGTCAAAAAAGTATCTAGGTAAGGAATACTTTATATAAATATACACATACAAATATATGTGGACACATGGACATCTAAATTTATTTCCATATCAATATATACAGAGGAAGCCAAAAAATGTATACCTGTTTTAAGAAAGGAAAAAATCATATTAAAATTGTAATACTCCATAAATACCAATAACAACAGATGAATATAGGTCACATGTGACTTCTGCGATTACAGAAGGTACTATGAATATCACACTACACATTGAGATTGTAAGTCAATTCACTTCAAAAAGTAATACATAGTAACATCTCTTAAAATGTGTATATTTCTTTTTGGTCCCCCTGGTATTTACTGAAATACATGACTTCACACTGATATCTCCAATATCAATTTAATCACACAGTGTTCATTCTAATTTTCTCTGTTTCTTTATTGCTATCTCTCTTCTACAACAGTGAGAAACTTGGCCCTCATTATTTTTATTACTACTGTCCCTTTTCCCGAATAGAGCCCCCATCCTACTTGGGCTATGACATCCCACACCAGGCCACCCATCAGAATGGATATCTACCTTGCTCTGCCCCATATAATGGATTTAGGAGTGAATTGTTCAGAAAGGGGAAGAGCAGAGAAAGAAAAAGGGGAGACAAACAAAGAGAATGGAAGTAAAGGGAAGGTGAGGGGAAAGGAAGATTTTCTTATTCTTTGATTATTTATTTATTTATGTATCAATTACAGAAAATAAATACTCCAAATTGCCAAAATCTACCATTACATTTATATATGATTATACTGCATTCAACTACTATGAACAAACACTTTCTGTGTTTAATCATTCTGGGAAAAATGAGGACGTATTTCCCAGACCATCACTGCCATCCCAATAATTTACAATCTCATTGAAGAAATTAAACACAGAGGCTTAAAGCAGATTAATAACACAAACTAAAAATAAGCAGTTCAATAGAATACCAGCATGAGCTGGCTCCAGATCTGTGGTTCTCATGGAGCTGGAGGGTGAACACGTAATTTCTACAAGCCTGGTTTGTCTGGGGCCTGAGCCTGATAGGGCAGTCCTAACCTGGTAGCCCTTAGTAAAAGGAAAGCAGCCTGCAAGGGCAAGGCTCCTTTCCAAGGTAGTCACTTACTCCTGCCAACTGAGTAGAAATTGCTACCATCCCATATTACACACAGCAAAGAACCATCTGCAGATCCCAATGGGCCATTGTCCTACTCCCAAGCAGAGCTGGGTCTATGATCCTGAGCTCCCCGCTACTTGGACTTTAAATGAGAACATGGAAAAATGAGCATGGAAACTCTGAAAGAAAGCTCCCCTTTCATTTTGTTACATAAGTGATATAAATTCTTTTTAGAAATGATACACAGGCCAAATAGCAATCATCATCCATAATCTTAGAGCTCTTAGAGCAAATACCTTCCAGAAATCTTTCCTATGCATTTATATAACCACAGATAACCCACTCAGGAATGTTACATAATTAATTGTTGTGCATCTGTTTCTTCATTGTAAAACGAAGGTAAGAATAATTATTACCTCCCTCATTGAGTGAATGAGGGCAAAACATGAGTTAATGTATACAGGTGTTTCAAATAGTGCCTGCTATATCTGTAAAAGTAACATCATCTATAACTCTAGAATTTCTCTATCTAGAGTCAGATATTTATTTTATAAAGTAGGATAGAAGTATTCATATTTTTTTGTACCCTGTTTTTATCATTTAACAATGTAGCTTGAACTTCTTCCCTTGTGGGACAGTTTGAAAAGTGCAAAGGGACCATTAGATCCTTTGAGTGATTTTTCAAAAGTGAAAAGCAGTGTGGAGCCCTGCTCCTTCAAGGGTATCATTTCAGGGTGATGAGCTAGACTGGGGCAAGGTCTGGCTCTAATTCCTCTTGGAACTAGAAATTTGGCAATACTGTTTGCATATTATCAGAGACTGAGTTCATACAACCTTGAAGCTCAATAGTTTTCAAACTTTGTTATCGTTGTTGTGTAAGCAGTAAAGCCATGTGTCCCACAACAAACTCTTATGTAAAACTCTACCCAATGAATTAAACAATTTTGAAACATCAGAACAAATTTATTTCATAAGCTCAAATGTATAATGCTTACTTATTATAAAACTTATCAATAAGATCATTATGGCTTATTGATTCCAACAATTGGATTTCAGGGATACGGAATACAATCACAGCCTTATGTCAACACTAGCTTCCATGAAATAGAATAGAATGTTTATGAAAATCCTGTAGTAGCACTCGTATAGAATGAAGCACTCAACCAGTGCTCCCACATCATTATTTTACAGATGAGAAAATGAAGGCCCAGATATCATGCTGATTGATTTATTTATTTTGGAGACCAGGTCTCATTCTGTTGCCAGGGCTAGAGTCCAGTGGCGTGATCATAGCTCAGTGCAACCTCAGACTCCTGGGCTCAAGTGATCCTCTGGACCTCAGCCTCCTGAGTAGCTGGAATAACAGGCGTGTACTACCACACCGAACCTGTATTTTTAATATTAAGAGCACCAGGCCAAGCTCAGTGGCTCATGCCTGTAATCCTAGCACTCTGGGAGGCCAAGGTGGGTGGATTGCTTGAGCTCAGAAGTTTGAGACCAGCCTGAGCAAGAGCAAGACCTCATCTATACTAAAAACAGAAAAACTAGCCAGGCATTGTGGCCAGTGCCTGTAGTCCCAGCTACCCAAGAGGCTGAGGCAAGAGGTTTTCTTAGGCCAGGCACGGTGGCTCATGTTTATAATCCTAGCACTCTGGGAGGCTGAGGCGGGTGGAATGCCCTGAGTTCTCAGGTTTGAAACCAGCTTGAGCAAGAGTGAGACCCCGTCTCTAAAAATAGCCAGGCATTGTGGCAGGGGTTTATAGTCCCAGCTACTTGGGAGGCTGAGGCAGGAGAATCATTTGAGCCCAAGAGTTGGAGGTTGCTGTGAGCTATGACACCACTGCACTTTATCAAAGGAGACAAAGTGAAACTCTGTTTCAAAAAAAAAGGAAACTCTACCTAGAACAATAGAGTGTAAAGAGGAAACTCTACCTAGAACAATAGAGTGAGACTCTGTCTCAAAAAATAAATAATTAATTAATTTTTAAAAAGAGCACCAACAATAAAAATAAGCTAATAACAGGATGAAAATATTTTAACAAGAAAGTGCCCATAACACTTAAAACGTATTTTTCAGAAAATGTGGTTCTTTTCAATGTAAATGATTGCCATATAGTTCTCCAATTAATAAAAGTGGAAATGGTCAATTAACTTAGCTGCTGTTCTTTATTGTTCTGCATTATCCTCATAGCTTACAAGCCCTGCGTTGTGCTGACTATGTAATTTGTATTTTATTTCATTAGCAGATGTAAAGATTTACTGATTACCTGTAATAATTAAATTGCATTTCGGTTTACAAATCAGCATCCCACTTTCTACATATCAGCTCTTCTTGTCTATTAAATATCCATTTCATCATCTATAATTTCCGTTTTTCATCAGGAGGCTTGCCTGTACCACTCAGGAAACCGCTATTGACAAATGAGCTCCTTCACTAATTAAACAAGGCCAGATTTCACTGACAGAAACCTAAACGTTGATTCCAGATTGTACCCTGCCACTTCCTCCTTCCACCTAGATAATCAATGAACAACTTCTTAATTTAGTTGCAGGTATTCCGCCCTGTCTACATGAGGACTATTCCTCCGTGTGGTATACTGATCTGCATATCTTCATGTGTATTTTGTCCTTTTAAAAAATACAGGAAGGCTGTCTCGGCACCCGTAGTGCAGTGGTTACAGCGCCAGCCACATACACCGAGGTTGGCAGATTTGAACCCAGCCCAGATCAGCTAAACAACAATGACAACTGCAACAAAAAATAGCCGGGCGTTGTGGTGGGTGCCTGTAGTCCCAGTCACTCGGGAGGCTGAGGCAGGAGAATAACTTAAACCCAAGAGTTTGAGGTTGCTGTGAGCTGCGACCCCACAGCACGCTGCTGAGGGCGACATAGTGATACTCTGTCTCAAAAAAAAGAAGAAGAAAAGAAAAGAAAATACAGGAAGGAAAAGAAAAACAGTTATTGTAAATTATCCAGTCATATTTTTAAAAATTCTATTGCAAAATATACCATCCATGCAAACATATATATTGAAAATATTTACAGTAAAGCAGTAAGTTCTTTTTAAAAATTGGTGGTTTCATAAAATCATACTTGCTTGTGGTAGATAATTTAGAAAATCTTTTAAAAGTATAAAAATGCCTAATAACATTCTAGAAATCTCCTATAAAGAAGTCAGCCCTTTGTTTTCCCCTCTCTCCAGCTATTTTTTTGTCCTCCATATAGCATGATGATTTTCTCACAAGTTCAGTATTTTAAACAATCATGATTTTTAAAGACATCTTATTTCTTCTCTTTTTATTAACACTGCTTTCTTCACAGTGTTTTCTTCATTATAAATAAAGAACTTTAGACATAAATATTTTCCTCATCTCATTTTTTCCCCCTTTGCATTAAAATTAATCTTAATCTTCTGATACCAGATTTTGTGAATAGACAGATAAATTCCTTGGTAATATCCTAAATCTGTTCTCCTTAGTATACGAGACTTGACAGTTAAATTTGCAAACTTATTCTAGAAAAAGTGCTACATACCACATTGCTGAATATTATTGTGGTCACCCTTGAAGGGGTCCCCCTGGGAAGCCATGTACCAGTGTCAGCACCCAGTTCACCCTTCAAAGCAATTTTGGAACTCTTTGTCTGGAATGGTCATCAAAGCTGTCATTGTATTATTCTTGATGTCTTGGATGTGATCAAAATGTCTTCCTTACAATTTTTCCTTTATCATCATGTAAAAAAAAAGGTCTTTGGAAAGGTGTTCCAATGCACTTATTTGTTGACTGGCTGAGAACTCCCCCACACAGAGTGCCGTGTGAGCTGGTCATGATGTAAGAGTCACACCAGAGAGATTTTCAGTTAAGATCTTCCTGTTTCTTTATCAATGTTTGCTTGATCTGCTACGCTGCTCATAGTCAGCCAAGATTTTGACACATAATTTGATGAATGTTTGCAATGTTTGTTCTGCTTGTCACTGACCACGCTAACCTCTGTTCGTCAGTGATGCTTTCTCTCCCCTCTGCCAAACATTTAATCCATCTGTACACTGCTGTTCTCTTCATGGCATTATTCCCATAAACTTGGACTGACATGTCCCTGATTTCACTTCCACCCTTGCCAAGTTTAGCAAAAAATTTACCAATGTTTGTTCGTTGCTCCATTTCAAGCTCCAACATGCTCACGACAGCACACAGAACACACAATGACAATAACGAACACCACTCAGCAAGACACTGCCACACGTCGACCCGAGCACAGCTGTGAGACGCTAATATACCAAAGTTATGAAACCTCACCGTGTTGTTTGTACAGTGCTGCCAAAGTACGGGCACATCCATGAGTTCGTGAATTTACTTGTCAGTCTGCATATACTTATCCCTTTGTGCTCTGGCCTCATTTAAAATATCTTGAAGATCCAGAATGGCAATACTTCTGAAAACAAGATTAACAAACATAAGGGACATCTTTTGGTCTGGTCCACTTAATTGACCTTTCCCATGGTAACTGTATCCCCTTCACCTACCCTGGACCAGGGGGCGTCTACCTAACAGAATCTCACTTCCCCTGGCCTCAGCTGTATGGACATCACTTTGGTGTAGCCAATCAGGACATCTCTTTCCTCTGGACACAGTGATTGGCCCAGACATGGTGTATCAGTTAAGACAAAATTATCACAATTGTAGCCTGGGATAGAGTTGGGTGCTGCAAGGGAGAAGGTGTCTCTTTCCACTGGGGTCACCAATCTAATATGCAAGCTAGACATTGTCTGGGGCCACTTTATCCCTGTTCCACTGTGGACTTGCTTCTCCTCATCACCTGAGTATAGAAAGCATCTATGCAATTAAATAGAGCAAGGCAAATACCCAGAAATAAAGGTGAGAAATGAAGGAGGAGGAAAAAAAATCTAGAGCTGCCAGCACTTTCACTCAGGGATCCTGAGGTCAACTCCTTCCCTGGGCTTCCTGAGCAAATAAATCCTTCTTTGGGGGGTAAGCTAGTTTGAGTTTGATTTCTGTCATTTGCCGTCCGAAGAACCTGACTATTATAGTGTATGAAAGAGAGAAAAGGAAAGTCAATTTGGGTTTACCCACCAGGGTCGCTACAAATGGAAGACGTAAACTGGGGATGTGTATGAGTTAAGACTTTAGTCTTCTCCCCTTCCCCATAATTTCCTATTTGTAAATGCTTCAAAAACCATCCCCACTCTCTCCCCTGCCTGCCCATCAGGTTAACTGGCTCTCTGGGGGAAAGAGACATTGATTTGTAACATTTGCCAATTTCTCTCCTGTGGATATGCCCACCATTGTGGTTTCAGCTTCTAAGGTCATAACAACCAGATAGCAAAATTCCTGAACATGAATTGGTAAGGGCAGGCTTCGTCTACCACTGCTTCCTTCTCATTTTCCTCTTCTTATCGCTCTCCTCACTCCTCCCTGTTTCTTCCAATTACCCTCCCTCTCTGCCACAAAATCACCCACAGTTTCATGTAGGGTTTCCTACCTGCTCTTTCTCTTTTCCTCTGTATCCCACCAGCATTATCAACCTGTCTGATGTCAGACAGAACCAGGTTACTGAGAAGAGCAGAGGCTTTGGAGTAAGATTTAGATTGAGCCCCTTATGACCTAGAGTAAGTTGCTTAATGTCGTTGAGTCTGTTTCCTCATCTACAGAGTAATAATGATCATGAGCGAGGTCATGAGGATTACAGGGGACGACTGATATACGAAATGCCAGAGGAGGCTTTTGCTTTCCCACTTCCTTCAGAGAGAGTGGTCACCCCCTACCCTGGGCATCCAGGGCACCCCGCCGGGTGCGTTCTTGCCTCATTGCACTGCAGATGTTTCTCCTGTCACTCAGAGACTCCTGGAGTGCAGACTTTTATCTCGTTCATCTATATGCTCCATATCCTAGCTCAGTGTCTGGAATGTGGCAGATAACCAGTGAATATTAAATGAATGCTGACTTTGTTATCCGTTTCCTATTTGATCCCTAGAAGGGCTGGGACAGATAGAAGTTGGCTACAGAAGAAAATGGAGGGAAGAGGTTTGGGACCGGGGGGACTCTCTGGGATGCATGTGGGGCTGCCAGCACAGCAGTCCGACAGGGCTGGGCGGGATGGCGTGGAGAGCTGATTTGTTAGCACACGGGTCATTGAGCTCTCCCACCGGCCCAGCTCATTAGTCCACTTGGTACACAGAGCTGCGCAGAGCTCAGGGGAAAGGTAATTCAGGCGACAGCATTCACTCTTCTTTCCTCCCTTGTTTATCTTAGTTGCTGGTGCTCATGTCATATCTTTAAGTTTCTTTCACTGAATGCCTTTTTGGTTTAAATCTTTAAGTTATTTTTTCCTTGCTGTCCTGGAGATATATGAACCAGAGCCAATAACAGAAGAGCTCTCTTTTTCCTTCACAGCTCTTGAAAGCTTTACATAAGTGTTTCTTCACTTCTATTTTATGGCCAGGACCAGATGCAAAAGTGCTAAAATATTTTGATAAGAGCTGTCCTGGCAGTAGTTCTTGCTTTTACAGCTACCCGGAGGGAGAGAATTAGCTAGGAAGTCAGCCCACAGAAAAGAACGATAGAAGCTATGAAATCTTACTACCGACAGAGATTTTCAATTTGTTTTAAAAAGCAGTCTGATGGAAGAACAAAAGAAAATGTTTGGGTCATGTCACCATCTAAATGCAAAACAGTAAATAAATTTGAAGGCCATAATAATTCCGGACATTTATGGAGGGCGTGGCTTCAAAATGCTTTCAGATGCAACTGCTAGACTGAGTCTTCTTGAGTTAAACACACACTCCCGGCCCCACCCTGTGGGGGGAGAAAAGGTGTGATACCTCCTCCCACACATCATAAGGGTCACGGCTGACACTTCTGTCACAAAAGACAGGTCAACAAGAGCAAAGCACAACAAAGTTATTTAATCAAAGTTTTATGTGACATGGGAGCGTTGAGAAGTGAAGAGCCAAAGACCCAGGGGAAAGTGTCTATTTTTATGCTTGGGTTTGATGAAGAATGGACAGCCGTGCAGAAAACTGCGTAGACAAAGGGTGTGACCTACTGGTAACAGGCTGGCAGCAGAGCCCAGCAAGGCCTGCCTGTTCAGATTCTCCTCCACTTCTCTGGGCCACATTCCTTCCTCCCAGCTATGGGGAGGACCCTCTGGAATGAAAGTCTTACGATCTACTGTCAAACAAGGTGGGTCAGAGAATTTCTTTATGACCAGCTCCTGCACAGAAAGGCAGGGGATGGTTAGGGTAATATTTCTAGATTTTATGGCTGGTTTTTAGGGATGACGTTTTTGGGTTTTTTTTATTGTCTTTATTATTAAATCATAGCTATGTACAATAGTGCAATCAAGGGGTACAATGTGCTGGTTTCATATACAATCTGAACTACTTTCATCAAACTGGTCAACATAGCCTTCCTGGCATTTTCTCAGTTATTTTATGAAGACATTTGTATTCTGCATTTAGTAAGGTTCGCCTGTACCATTCTAAGATGCACCATAGGTGTGGCCCCACCAATTACCCTCCCTCTATCCCAACCTCACTCCTCCTCTCCCCTCCCTTGCCCCTTTCCCCATATTCTTGTGCTATAGTTGGGTTATACCCTTCATATGAAAGCTATAAATTAGCTTCATAGTAGGGCTGAGTACATTGGATACTTTTTCTTCTGTTCTTGAGATACTTTGCTAAGAAGAATATGTTCCAGCTCCATCCATGTAAACATGAAAGAGGTAAAGTCTCCCTCTTTCTTTAAGGCTGAGTAATATTCCATGGTATACATGTACCACAATTTATTAATCCATTCCTTGATCAATGGGCACTTGGGCACTTGCATAATGACTTAGCAATTATGAATTGGGCTGCAATGAACATTCTGGTACAGATGTCTTTGTTGTAGTGTGATTTTTGGTCTTCTGGGTATACACCTAGTAAAGGAATTATAGGATCAAATGGCAGGTCAAGTTTTAGATCTCTAAGTATTCTCCAAACATTCTTCCAAAAGGAACGTATTAGTGAACGTATTAGTGTATGTGTAGGAACGTATTGCATTCTCACCAGCAGTGTAGAAGTGTTCCCTTTTCTCCACATCCACGCCAACATCTCTGGTTTTGGGATTTCGTTATGTGGGCTAATCTTACTGGAGTTAGGAGTCCTTTGGAAAGGACTGTGAGTCAGTGTTGGTCAATGAGATGTGAAGGAAAGTCTACTGAAGGCCCTCCAGGAAAGCTTCCTTGTTCCCAAAAAGTAGACAGTGAAAATAAAGCCTGGAACTGCTACACCCACCTTGTGACTGTTTGTAACACATACATTTAGGCAGATCTTTCTAGGTGCAAGCTTTAAGTATTAACTCACCCAGTTCTCACAAGGACCCTGTAGGCAGCCAGGAGAACCATCCCCTTCTTTATGACGAGGATGCTGAGCCACTGAGAGGCTAATTTGTGCAAGACTTCTCATTCGTAAGTGCCAAAGCTGGAAAATCAACCCAAGCGGTCTGCCCCCAGCACATATTCTTATAGCCAGGATGCTATGCCAGTTCTCCATGGAAACTGCTCTGACCCCCAGGACGCTGCCTTCCTTAAAAGGGTTATTCTTAGCTAGTTGCCACCAAGCCTTTAAATTTAAAAAAAAAAAAAAAAGCTGCAAGAAAACAGACTCCTGTGATTTGCCCTGAACAAACAGTGGTGTGGATGGGGGCAGAGAACCCAAGAGTGAGGGGTGAGGGCAATAATATGCTGATGGAGGGAGGAAATAAATGGGAGGGGTCAGAGGGCACAAGTGCTGCTGGACCTCACGGTGGGGAACTGGGACAACACAAACAAGGATGCTGGGGCCGGGGGCAGCGGACAGGAGAGGATGGGAGGGTTGGAGCAGTCCTACTATACCCCTGGCCCTCACATGTATTCTATGTAGGTTTTACATCTATACAGCTTGCAAAGAGCACAGAATATGATCTTCTTGCCACTCCCATGTCACCGACCAGCAAAGTGAGGCTTACAAAGCTTCAAAAACTTGCTGGGAAGGGGCAAAATCAGTGTGTGAACCCAGACTATGATCTGCCTGGAAAGCTTCCTAACCACCCACCGCGCAGACCGGACAGCAAGAGCGCTGGAGGGAAAGTGAGAGAGACGCTCTCGTTCATGACTTTGCTGAGGAGCGCGGGTTTTCCTCAAAATTCACAGCCTGAGGACAGCTCTCCTTTTCCCTGGGGCTTCCAGATGAACGACTCGAATCTTCTAGGAAAGCTGCAGAGTGCATCGGTTTTAAGTGGCACGAAGTGGCCACCAGAAGGTCCTCCCCCCAACCGGCCAAACCCTGGAAACAACCTAAATGTCTTCAGGCTGTCTTCACAGAAAAAGAGCTGAGGAGGTATTTTTCTTCAATTTTTCCAAAAATAAAAACAAACCACATTCAGCTTCAACCCAATTGTTGGGAAAACAAATTATTCCCTCTCCTTGCCCTCCCACAGCTCTTACTAAGTAAGACTGGGAAGTGAATGGAAACCGGGGAAGCAGGGAGGGGAGTTACACTTACAGTGGTTGGAAAATCCAGGCTCAAGGGTTCAATGCTACACAGATTATGAAATTGTGAAACAGAAGACCATGTGCAAACAGACGCTGACTTAGTCCAGACACGTGTACGACGACTTACCCCCCACCACAATCGTGGGGTGCTCTGAGAACGCCGTGTCCGTATGTTCTCAGCCACAGCAGAGCGGGAAGGTCGCTGGGCCTGAAATCAGTGCCTGTGCCACCAAGCCCGCGAGCTTCACCTGTAAATGTGGCTCATTGCCACCTCAAAGGCTTTCTGGGAAAATTAAGTGAATGAACGGGTGGGAAACACAGTAAATATTCATGACAGGATGCTTGATGGGTTCTTTCATATATTCGCATGATTTTTTTCCCACATAGTTTAAAGAAATCATAGGCTCCTGGGAATGTGGTATTGAATCTATTTTTGTTTTAATTGAAGAACGAGAAAGATGAAGCAGGGAAGACCTGACCCCACCAGGGAGAAGTCTCCTGGACGGGACAAAAAGGAGTCCTGGACGCTCACTGTTGCCAAGGGTGGTTGGGACTATCGTTTGCAAAAGAAAGACCGTGAAATCTCCTCAGATTAGCCGAGACGCTCTTTTCCATCGACTTCCCCAAATGACATTTGACACTAAGTTCTCCTACAACCAGAAATGCCAACTCATTGGGATTTGCACAACCACAGAAATTAAACCCTCACACTCAGTGATGTAAGTGGCTTTGGACATTTAAACCCCACCAGGGGCTTCACGTCCAACTCTGCTCCCTTGCCCTTCCCTTGCCTTCCCTCTCTGTGTCAGCCCTGGGCCTCAGACTACACCCTTTCCACTTAGAAATGTTTGGAAAAGGTGCTGCTCAAAGGACAGCCTCACAATGGGCTTATTTAGTCATTCCCCACAGGAAATGATGGAAATTCCTAGCATTCCCACCGGGTAAACTCTGCTGGTGTCAAGCCTTCTCAAGGGCAGTGGTGAGGGGGGTGCCTGGAGCCTTCTTAGTTGCTGGAGGTAGATGGCTTCAAATCTATACCTTCTCCAAAGCCAGTGAAGATGCTGAGCTTCTAGAAAGAGTCCCAGAAGAGACACAGGCAGCCTGCTCCCCCTCCAGCCCAAGCAACAAATAAGAAGTTAGGCATCCACACATTTATTTTAGGCAGCTTCCCAAAGAGGGTTCAACATCCTCTTGGGAAACTCTTTCAATCCCTTGGCACTGAAAACAGAAACTCACCATGTACCCCAGAAGGAACCTTCCTTTCTGGTTACCTGGCTAAGCATATATGTGCTGAGATTGTTCAGAAGCCTAAGTGGTCCTCTATGCATTTATACATTCAGTTTCTTTAAACTTCTTGGCAAGAAACAGCTCAATGATTTAACCACAACCATTGATTCAAAGCTGCCAATGTTTCTCTCTTAGGAGGGAAGATAGCCCTGGAAGGAGGGGACGGTGAAGGTAGTGAGGCGGGGCTATTCAAGGGCAGGGCTGGGCCTTACTCAGTATATATTGTTCAGGCTGCTTCAACATACCCAGGGCTGTGTGGGTCACATTGTTAAAAATATAACACGACTAATCCACAACTATTTTTCAAGGAAGAAAAGGGAAAAAGCTAATGCCTGGCTCGTTTGAAGCTATTGCTGTAAAGAGGCCCATGAAATTGTGGATGAACAAAAACTGTGCAAGGACGTGTTTCAAAGACGCTCTCACTTCTGACCTGACAGGGAAAAGCATCCGATACTTTTGGGCTGTGACCCTAAAGTTGTCTGTAGTTCCCTTAGAATTCTTCCACTTAGCTCTTATGACAACCCTGAGTTCTATTCCATAGAGCATTCCTTTTACTTTTTTTTGTTCCTGTTTCACAGTTTGTGAGTTTTCAGATCTTTTTCTCCCTGAACCCCAGGGAAATAATTTTCTCAAAGCTTTGTTTGTCAAACGCAAACAACAAATGTTTCCAGCTGCCCACAGTTGCTCACTGTAAACCCTTAAAACCACCCGTGATTTTCACAGGCTGAAGCCTGTCTCTCTCGCTCCTTCATCATTCCAGCTTCAGACATCTATCATTCTATCTGATGGTATTCCAAAAATAACACGAGAGAACCCACTGCGGCCAGTCAATGAAACAAAGCCAGTCTAGTGCCCGCAGCCCAGCGTGGGGGCACAGCAGGCACGGGAGGGAGAGCCTGGGACGTCCAGGGTGGTGCTCAGTCTCTTTCCTTCTCCAAGTATTCCAAGGACGGTTTCTTATAAAAATAAAAAAATTATAAAGCATTCTAGAGCCACAACTGATATTTTTAAAGAAAACAGTAACCGGGAAATTAGTCAACAAATATCATTGTAATACATAACCTCTTCTATGGATAGAAAATAAAAATTAGGTTGGGTGAGGTGGCTTATGCCTGTAATCCTAGCACTCTGGGAGGCTAAGGCAGGTGGACTGCCTGAGCTCACAGGTTCAAGACTAGCCTGAGCCAGAGCGAGACCCTGTCTCTAAAAATAGCTGGGCATTGTGGCAGGTGCCTGTAGTCCCAGCTACTCAGGAGGCTGAGGCAAGAGAATCTCTTACGCCCAAGAGTTTGAGGTTGCTGTGAGCTGTGACACCACAGCACTCTACTGAGGGCAACAAAGTGAGCCTCTGTCTCTAAAAAAAAAAAAAGAAAGAAAGAAAGAAAAGAAAAATTAATATGCCAGTATAACTCATGTTCCAGAAAATGAAGTCTGCCAAATTGTAGCTATAGTTACATCCCAATTAGCTCTGCATCCTGAGGCCAAGAAAAGCTGACCCTTAGAGCCTGATTAAGCTTGAAAATGCCCACTTAATTAACCCTTCCAAGGCTTTCCTCACTGAAGCTTTTGTTGGAGGGGCACAACCATCGGACATCACTGTGTCTTTTCTTTAGACACCTGCCCAGAACTCTGGGAAAGGGGCTACCAAACCAGACATGTGGAAAGGTGGAAAGAGAAGAGAAGACCTGGCTGAGACTAGGACGCAATAATGAACCCCTGAATAAACAAAGGATGACTGTACTAAATAGAGTCCCACGGTCAATAATAAGATCACACATTTTGCTCTATGTTGTAAAGCCACACTGAAGGAGAAAAAGCACGATGATATGTAAACAGCCTTGACTTCATGTAGCAAATGCTTCTGCATAACTTGACATGAGTAACTTTGGAAGCAAGCCTGCCCGATAACAATTTGCTAAAACAACGGTCTCTGTGCCTTGGGAATAATTAACCCTTAGCTTACCTGTAGTCTAAATTCAGGTTGTGTTTATTGTACTTGCATAAAGACACAGCTAAAATTAGATAATAGGGAAACACTGTTAACCAGCCTACCAAAAATAAAAGCCTACAATATTACTGTCTTCAAAAGTAAATCACACTTTTACAGCTCTCCAGGAGAAAGGTTTCAGGCCTGTCACACTTTGATATACCGCAGTGGCTATACCAGAATGTCCAGAGAGTGCCACCAGCCCCGAACCTCAGGAGAGTGCTAATACGGCCTTGTGTTTTCATGGCGCTGGACCTTCAAAGCACTTGTGCATCTGGTATCTCTCTCAGCCTCACCAAAGCCCTGTGAGGTACATTTACTTCCCTTGGCAGGTGTCATTCTGCTTATGGGCCGGGGCAGTATCCGAGGCCCACAGAGTTTGAGTAACTGGTTTCCAGACATAAGACTAATTAGCAGTAGGGCCCAGCAGGTTGCCCTATCTCTGCACACCCTCACTACCAACCTTCTACATGGAAAGGAATTGGTCTTCCTTTAATGGTTAAAGTTTAACCATACTGGAAACAACAGGTTCTTGGGTTCTGCTGGATTCAATGACCAAATTTGGCCACTTCTTAGCAAAAGCAAACAACCAACTACCTTGTAAAGAACCAAGTTGAAGTCAGGTACAGTGGCTCACACCTGTAATCCTAGCACTTTGGGGGACCAAAGCAGGTGGACCACCTGAGCTCAGGAGTTCAAGACCAGCCTGAATAAGAGCCAGACCCTGCCTCTACCAAAAACAGAAAAACTAGCCAGGTGTTGCGGCAGGCGCCTGTAGTTCCAGCTACTTGGGAGGCTGAGGCAAGAGGATTACTGGAACCCAGGAGTTTGAGATTGCCATGAGCAATGATGATGCGAGGGCACTCTACCCAGGGTGACAGAATGAGACTCTGTCTTACAAAAAAAAAAAAGAAAGAAAAAAAGAAAAAAGAACCAAGTCCAGGATCATAGACCCCCTACAAGTGACAAGGCCTCCCCAATGGGGCCAGATAGATCGTCTAGCCCACTTTAGGGTTCTGGAACTTCCCCCTCCAAGACAGAGAAGTTGCAAAGTCATTTCAATTTCACTGCTCTGTCTTTCCAAAACTACACCAGCCTGAGAGTTAAGAGATCCAGAATCTTCCAGCCCCAGCTCTAGCTAACTTGCTTCTTGAGCAAGGACTTAATCTATCTGGGCCTCACCTCCCTTATCTGTAAAATTAAAGGGTGATTTAAATCATCCCAAAGGCTCTTCCACCCCCAAAATCCTACTCTAGACCTATACTAGATGTCCATCACCTCCCTAGAAGCTGAATCCAAGAAGTCTCAGCATTAGGAACGCCTCTTCACAGACTACTGTGAGGTTTTCCATTTTAATTTCATCCCTCTCTCCCATTTGTACCAGTTGGTATCATTCCCTTTCACAACTCTCTGTTTATGTTCTCCCATATTTGTAAGTTGTTATCTCCTCTGAGTCATCCAGCTGCAATCCCAGGGCATCATTTAACCACTATAAATTAAAATCTTTTCAGCAACATACTACTTTTCATCTTTTTCACCAAATCCCCACCCATCTGGCTAATAGCATGGTCGTCAAATTTATAAAAAACATTTTCTCCCCACGTTGCCCCTTTTAAAGAAAATTTTTTTCTTGGTTCTACTCTGATGTCTCTATTGATCTCCAAAACATGCAGGCATCTCCACGTGTATTTAGCCCTGTTTCGACAAGTGTGATTTTCTTCTTTATTTCTGTCTTTCCCTGTTTTTTTGGTTTGTTTTGTTTTCCTTTATAATTCTTGGTTTCACCTTACCTCTACTGCTGCCATCAGTGAATCTCCCAGGGGAAAGCAGAACAACACAGGGTACCAATCCAGAAACATGGAACAGCGCAGAGAAGGAGCAGGCCGGGATCCGGGGATGGGGGATGGGGGCGGTGAGGAAGGACTGCTTGGCCTGCTCCTCCAGGGTCAGAACGGAGGAGCTGTGGGCTCGGTGCCACTGCGTCCCCATGTTAAAGCCCTGTACTCTCCCAGAAAAAAATGCAGAAGTGTGTATCCAGAAGGAAAAATGCAAGGGTGGTGCCTGTGGCTCAGTGAGTAGGGTGCCGGCCCTATATACCAGAGGTGGTGAGTTCAAACCCAACCTGGGCCAAAAACTGCCAAATAAATAAATAAATAAATTCGAATCAGAAGGAAAAATGCTAAAGCAGTGCAGGAGCCAGAGCAGCTGAGGGCTGTTAACTTTCATCAAAGTCCAGCCAGGAATTTTTTTTTAAGCAACAGGAAGTAGTTTCATTCTTTTGCATATTTTTTTTCTCTCCCCCCCACACACACTTCTCTCCTCCATCCTTCTCCATTTCTTCTGGCCAAGACATAAAAACAGGCTGGTCGGGAAAGACCCAGTTCCCCTAGACTGTCTTGGAAACTTTGCAGTTTCACTAGCATTTCAAAGACAAATTGAGAGCCTGAGAAGCAGAGTGGAGCGCCGAGTGCAGCAGCCGAGGAGCTGGCTGAGCGTGGACCCGTTCCTTAGGGCTGCCGGAACAGGTGACCACAGACATGGAGGTGTCAACCTGGGGTGCCCAACCTTTTTATTCTTAGCCGCTGTTGGAGGAATAAGAGTTGTCTTGGGCCGCACATTAACAACACAAACACAAAGCTGATTAGCAGGAAGAAAAAAAAAGGTCCCTGCAATCTTTTCTTTCTTTTGCAGTTTATGGCGGGGCTGGGTTTGAACCCACCACCTCTGGCATATGGGGTTGGCGCCCTACTCCTTTGAGCCACAGGCGCCTCCCAACGTGCAATCTTTTCTTGATACCTGACACCACAGAGAAGCAAAAAGTCCTGGCGGAATCAGCATGTGGCTTGTGGGCCATAGGTTGGACGCCCTTGGCTGGAACAGTATAAATTCCTTCTCTTACAGAAATCAGACCTCCCCTTCGGGTAGCTGAATCAAGACTGCGAACAACTGTTCTCCCTCCAGAGCCTGTGACAGAAGGAGCCTTCACGTGGCCCTTTTTAGCTCCTAGGGACTGCCCGTCTTCCCTGACACGAGCACACAGCACTGATCCCGGCTTCTGCCATCACGTCACCGTCTCTCTGCAGTCAGATCTTTCTCCCTCTGCCTCCCTCCAATAAGGACACTTGTGATGGCTCTCAGGGCCATTGGGGTAACTGAGGATTACCTCCCCATCTCAAGCTTTTCAACTGAATCACAGCTGCAACGTCCTTATCACTCTATAAGGTGAAATGCAAGTTCCAGAATCGGAGGGTTGACGTCTTCTGCAGCCATTCTCGGCCTCCCCCACAGCGTCTCTAGGCCGATCCCTCTCACTCACCCACTACCTTAGGAGCAGGAGGCCTGAGCAACAGGCAAGACAAGAGAAAAAGGATCTTTACATGGCAAATAGAGAGGTCCCACGTATTTCGCTCCTGCTGTGTCACAGAGTTACCCTTCCTCCCGTATACTGTCCTAGCAAGCCGCAGGCCCACAAACACCCTGTCATTCCCCAGGCTCGGGCGCACCTCCCGTTACACAGCCCTGCAGGGTGGTGACAGATCAACCACCTCGGACACAGAAACTCAATTTGCAGCCGGAATCAGACCTCAGAGCCACAAATGCCACATGCGTTAAGGGTCTACCAATGGGCTTGGGACAGCCTCTGAGGGTTCGTCGTTGCTTCTCAAATTGCACGTGGACAAGGAACGGAGCTTTGCTAGAACTCACCAAACCGCTTGTAACCGAAGGACTGCACCTCCTCCTCCTCTGCGAAGTCGTCTGCGGAAGACAAGACACAGTGTTAGTCCTGGCGAAGGGCACCGAGGGTCTGGCAGAGCTCGGTTGTGCCAGCTGTGACCTGCTCTGTCCCCACTTCTGCCCATAACACTTGTCCCACTGGCATTCCTTATGTTCCTGGAACACAGCTGGCTTTCTGGGAAAGAACCCAGGGTCCCAAAATGGCTTTTCCACTGCTTGGAATGTAGAAACGTTTTCTGTCTTGGTTCATGAATAAATCCACAGAGCTTAGAATGGTGCTCTTCGGAGCAGGGGATCAATGAATGTCCAACCAATGATGGAATAACCAGTGGTTTAGGGGGTAAGTCGCCTTCACGTGATGTCTGGGCTCTTGGGTCATCTCTTTCACCGACTGCCACATCTCAGGAGCCCACCCTAACTCCTGTAGTGATGACCAAACCCTTCCCCACCCTCCTTGGGCTAGAAAACTGAATCCAACAGATGGTCTCCCAGTAAAAGCATTTCAAAAGGTGGCCTTGCTGTGGAATTCCTAAACGAAGAACCCCCCCGGAAACAAAAGAGATGTTACGTCAGCGAAGCTTTCTACTAAAGGGCCTAAAATCTTCCCCCTCCTAACCACAGGGATAAAGAACTGCTCACCTAGTGGGTCTGCCGGGTAAGCTCTGTGCAGACACAATTTCATGTTATCTATGCAAGTAAAGGATACTTTGATGACAAGGAAGAGGTGTCAAGGCCAAGTCTTTCCCCAGAGCCCTGCCCATTATTCTTGTGCTGGCTGTCCTGACTCTCCCAGCTTCCTCCCTATGGGCCACTCAGCTCAAACTTACCTACTCATCACTAACCATGAATGAGAGACTGCCACGCTGTGGGCTTCGAAGATGAGTAAGTTACGGTTCCTCACCTCGGCTTTCAAGAAAGTGAGGTCTACACCATGTAAGGTAAAACAAAGCCTCTATGGTAGTCTTCTCCAACCCCTTCATGGGACATAACCTGGTTAAATTCGAACCTTGAAATGTTACAGAGAACCTAAAATGTATGAAACATCCAATGTGGTGAAATGTAGAATGTTAGTTGGTGACAGTGTGCTTATAAAAACATACGTGAGGGGCTCGGCGCCTGTGGCTCAAGCGGCTAAGGCACCAGCCACATACACCTGAGCTGGTGGGTTCGAATCCAGCCCAGGCCCGCCAAACAACATTGACGGCTGCAACCAAAAAAAAAAAAAAAGCCAGGCACTGTGGCAGGTGCCTGTGGTCCCAGCTACTTGGGAGGCGGAGGCAGGAGACTTGCTTGAGCCCAGGAATTGGAGGTTGCTGTGAGCTGTGATGCCACAGCCCTCTACCCAGGCGATAGCTTGAGGCTCTGTCTCAAAAAACAAAATGAAACAAAACACATGTGAGGTAGGGCGTGGTGGGTCACGCCTGTAATCCTAGAACTCTGGGAAGCTGAGGCAGGTGGATCTCCTGAGCTCAGGAGTCCAAGACCCAACAGAGCAAAAGTGAGATCCTGTCTCTACTAAAAATAGAAAAAGACTAGCTCATGTAATCCCAGCTACTCGGGAGGCTGAGGCAAGAGGATGACTTGAGCCCCAGAGTTTAAGGCTGTGAGCTATGATGCCACAGCGCTCTACCCAGGGCAACAAAGTGAGACTTTCTTTCAAAAGAAAAAAAAGAACGAAAGAAAAGAAAGGAAGGAAGGAAGAAACCCACATGAGAGAGAAATTATTTCTAACAGAGAATAGAGAGGTATGAGATCTTTGTATTTTCCCAGTGTCTCCTTACTCTAAGGACAAGGAAAAGAATCTAGAAGGCTAGATATCTATAATCAAAGTAGACTTCTCAGATCAGAGATGAAATCTTTAGTTCTTTCTACATGGAAGAAGTTGCTTGCAATAGTACCATTCTCACTGACCAAGTGATCGTAAACTCAGCAAATACAGCCCTTACTCCTGCCTACTTTCCTCAGGAATCCGTCACCTTAATGGCTGAGCCTCGGTTACAAAAAAATCCCTTATCTGCTGTAGTGCAGTTAGGGTTAGGGTTAGGGTTAGGGGAAATCTACTCATTTGTTGTGCCTTGGAAATCTACTCATTTGTTTGTTCATTCATTCAATAAATACACGCTTGCAGCCTGGCAGAGCTGATGAGACATGAATTTCATTACTGAAGCCACCCAGATGTCGGCCATCCCCTCCACCACCATGCCACCCCAGCGGCATAGCCCACTCACACTCAGAAAACGTGGGCTGAAGATGCCACAGTGGAGAGAAGAGAGTGGGTTCGTGCTGTGCCCCCAAACAGCAAACAGCTTATAATTTTCCACTAGACCTTTCTGTTCCTCCCCAAAGCTCCCTTCGCAGGGCTAGCATTAGCCTGTTTGTTTGTTTGTTTTCTTTTTCCTCTCTGATCTTTTTCCCATGGCAGCATTTAGTCTGACTGACGCCTCTCTCCTTCCTGAAATTTCCCTGGGAACTTCAAAATTCGCCTATTTTTGTTATGAAAGTAATTCAGCTCTCTCCCTGCTTCTATCGCCAAATTGGCATACACAAAGCAACAAGGGGCTCAAGGAAACAAAGACCTTAAAGTCACCTGTAAAAAAGGCTGGGGAGGCTGGCTTGGTGCCTGTGGCTCAACGGGATAAGACGCCAGCCACGTATACCTGAGCTGGTGGGTTCGAATCCAGCCTGGGCCTACCAAATATCAATGACAGCTGCAACCCAAAAAAAAAAAAAATAGCTGGGCGTTATAGCGGGCACCTGTAGTCCCAGCTACTTGGGAGGTGGAGGCAGGAGACTCGCTTGACCCCAGAAATTGGAGGTTGCTGTGAGCTGTGATGCCACAGCACTCTATCCAGGGTGACAGCTTGAGGCTCTGTCTCAAAAAAAAAAAAAAAAAAAGGATGGGGAGGATCCCCTGCTTCTTGTCTTAACACTCACCCCCAAAGGACTAGGGAGTCTTATAACATCTATTAAGAATGTGCACAGTGCAAGGGTACATGTCAAAACTATTAAGAGTAGTGTATAAATGTCTTAACACAACAAATAAGTAAGTGAGGTGAAGGTTATGTTAACCAGTTTGACGTAAGCATTCCAAATTGTATATCAAATGAGCACAATGTACCCCATAAATGCATTAATGTAGACAGTTATGATTTAATTAAAAAAAAAAAATAAAAATTGGGCAGCACCTGTGGCTCAGTGGGTGGGGCAGCGGGTTAGAGCCCAGCCTCGGCCAAACTGCAACAGAAACAACAACAAAAATAGCGGGGCATTCTGGCAGGCACCTATAATCACAGCTACTCAGGAGGCTAAGACAAGAGGATCACCTAAGCCCAGGAGTTGGAGGTCGCTGTGAGCTGTGACGCCACAGCACTCTAACGAGGGCGATAAAGTGAGATTCTGTCTCTTAAAAAAATAATAATAAATAAATAAAATAAAAAGAAAATGTCTCTGTCTTAGCCAACTCTAAAATGAGATATAAAATATATAAAAAATATATTTTTATTTTCATATAAATGAAAAGGGGACAAGTAAGGTTCCTAAGATAACTTCTAACTGGAATTAATCAGGGAAGGTCTCATAGAGAAGCCTGATCTTAAATCAGTCTTTCTCCATGGTTTTTTCTTTGCGAAGGGAGAGGAGTACAGGTTGGGAAATAATGCATATTCTATCCCCTTCTTGGAAATTCATAATGGTTTACAAACTATTACACACTGTAAGAAGTGCTAAGAAAGAAAAAAATCTTGCTTTACTGTTTTCAAAGTTGACTTTAGAATACTCTTTTCTTAACCTTTGTTTGTTTTTTATTTCTGCTACAAAAAAGTTGACTTTAGAATACTCTTTTATTGTTTGTTTCCCCTGTTTTTTCTTTATTTAAATTTCAGATTAATATATGAACCTATGGAGGGAGGGGCAAGATGGCCGACTGGAAGCAGCTTCCGACAGAGGCTCCAGTCCAAACAGAAAGATAACCTCCAGAAACTGCCCAGTTGAGCTGAAGACTGGGAGCCCAGCTGAGAGAGAGAGAAGTGATAATTGCAGGTCACCCCTGAGGCAAGCTACAACTTCCAGAAAACAAGCTTTAGGCAGAAAAGCTGAACTAAAATTTTCCACCATTCTGAACTTCTAGGACTCCCTTCCCCCTTACCTGATGCACCAGAAGCCTGACCTCTGCTGAAACTGAGAGAGGAGGACTTGAGCAGCGCCCACCCTCCCTATCTGCCAGACCAGGTGGCCTGCCAGGTAAGAGACTCGGAGCCCCACAGAGCCCCCGCTAGCCCACAGGCCAGGGCTGCCGCCAGGACCCCTGCACAGCTCCAATTCATGCCACACCAGCCTTGGAGAGCCGGCCGCAGCAGCCAGGAACTCCGCCAGAACTCCCGCATGGCCCCATTGGCACTCCGCCGGGCCTTAGCCCGCCGCCAGCAGTGGCCAGCAAGTCTGCTGGAACTCCCGCCTGATGCTGTTCTGTGTCCCACCCAGCCCCAGCCTGCTGCCCATTGGGACCCTGCCTGGTTCCGATCCATGCCCCAGGCCCACAGCCCTCCATCTGGAGCCATCCTCCCAGCCAGAGACTGCTGGAAGCACGGGCTCCCTTTGCAAAGGCCACCGGGTGCCCCATCCCACTCCCTGCCTCTTGAGCTGGGAGTGCCACAGTCTGGAGCTGCTCCCGCAGACAGAACTCCCAGGTGGGGGGCAGTCCCAGAGGAGCCACACAGGGTCACTCCCTACAAAGATCCAGCAACAACAGAGTGATCCTGTCGGGGTCTGATCTGGGAGAGAAACCTCCCCAACTCTGAGGACAGTCACAGGCAACAGTGAAAAATAATCATGAGGCGGAATCAACAGAAAAACTCTGGTAATACGAATAATCAGAGTAGATCAATTCCACCAAGGAATGACAAAGTAAATACAGCACAAGATCCCTTGCATAAGCAAATGGCTGAGATGTCAGAAATCGAATTCAGAGTCTGGATAGCAAATAAGATCAGCAGAATGGAGGAAAAGATGGAATTGGAATTTCAGGCAGTAATCCAAAAGATGACCCAAAAGATGTCTCAAGAATTCGACGAATTCAAAGATAAAATGACCAAAGATTTTGACACATTGAGACAAAAAGTTGCAGCCCTCAAAGATCTGAGAAATACAGTAGAATCCCTCAGTAACAGAATGGAGCAAGCAGAAGAAAGGATTTCTGACATGGAAGACAAAGCTTTCGAACACTCCCAAACTTCCAAAGAGGAACAGAAATGGAAGGCAAAAATGGATCATTCTCTCAGACAGCTCTGGGATAACTTGAAGAAAACCAATATTAGCCTTATAGGGATACCTGAAAATGATGACATGGCGTCACGAGGCACAGAGTCTCTTCTTTATGAGATTATGAAAGAGAACTTTCCAGACATGCCAAGAGATTCTGAACTCAGATAGCAGACAATTTCAGAACCCCAGCACGACTCAACCTGAATAAGACATCCCCCAGGCACATCATAATTAACTTCACTAAAGTTAATACGAAGGAGAAAATTCTGAAAGCAGCCAGATGTAAGAAACCATTACCTACAAGGGGAAGAATATTAGAATAACTGCAGATCTCTCTGATCAAACCTTTCAAGCTAGAAGAGAATGGTCATCAACTTTTAATCTCCTAAAACAAAAGAACTTTCAACCTAGGATCCTGTGCCCAGCTAAACTGAGTTTCATTTATGATGGAGAAATTAAATACTTTAATGACATCCACAAGTTGAAGAAATTTGCTATAACTAAACCAGCTCTCCAGGATATTCTCAGACCTATCCTCCATAATGACCATTGTAATCCTCCACCACAAAAGTAAACTCACCCAGAAACTTTTTATCAAATTT
>CAUYRH010023649.1:0-10033 GCA_963574655.1 Perodicticus potto
TGGCTCATCGGGTAGGGCGCCGGCCCCATATACCGAAGGTGGTGGGTTCGAACCTGCCCTCCGCCAAACTGCAAAACAGAAAAATAGCCAGGCGTTGTGGCGGGCGCCTGTAGTCCCAGCTACTCGGGAGGCTGAGGCAAGAGAATCACCTAAGCCCAGGATTTGGAGGTTGCTGTGAGCTATGTGACGCCATGGCACTCTACCGAGGGCGATAAAGTGAGACTCTGTCTCTACAAAAAAAAAAAAAAAAAGTGTCTCTTCAAAATGATGAGAAACTCGGGGCGGCTCCTGTGACTCAAAGGAGTAGGGCGCCAGCCCCATATACAAGAGGTGGTGGATTCAAACCCAGCCCCAGCCAAAAAAAAAAAGTTTCCAACACAAAATGATGAGAAACTCAAATGAAGCCGAGAGAAGTGGCTCAGGCCTACTGAGGCTGTAGGCTGTAAACCCTAGCACAATGGGAGGCCAAAGCGGGTAGATCCCTTGAGTTCAGAAGTTCAAGACCAGCCTAAGTAAAATCAAGACCCAGTCTTGGCCAGGTGTGGTGGCTCATGCCTGTAATCATAACACTTGGGAGGCTGAGGTGGGTGGATTGTCTCAGCTCAGGAGTTCAAGACCAGACTGAGCCAGAGCAAGACTCCGTTTCTAAAAAATAGTTGGGCATTATGGCAGGCGCTTGTAGTCCCAGTTACTTAGGAGCCTGAGACAAGAGGATCACTTGAACCAAAGAATTTGAGGTTGCTGTGAGCTAAGATGCCACAGCACTCTACCAAGGGTGACTAAATGAGACTCCATCTCAAAAAAAAAAAAAGGAAAAGGAAAGAAAAAAAAAAGACCCAGTCTCAATGAAAATGAGAAAAACTAGCTGAACATTGTGGTCGGCGCCTATAGGCCCAGCTACTCAGGAGGCTGAGGCAAGACGAACTCTTGAACCCACGAATTTGAAGTTGCTACGAGCTGTGACAACGCCATGGCATTCTACCCAGGATGAGAGAGTAAAGGTCTATCTCAGAAAAAAAAAAAAAAAATTACAGTCCCATTACTAAGAAAAATGGGTAAATAAACTGCAGCATAGAATGCAATAATATACTAAAGGACATCTCTAGCTTCTGTCATGGAAAAATATACTTGTAAAAGTGGAAAACTGGCTTGGTGCCTGTAGCTCAAGCTGCTAAAGCACCGTAAGAGCTGGCGGGTTCGAACCCAGCCCGGGCCCGCCAAACAATGACAACCACAACCAAAAAATAGCCAGGCGTTGTGGTGGGCGCCTGTAGTCTACTTGGGAGGCTGAGGCAAGAGGATTGCTTAAGCCCAGGAGATGGAGGTTGCTATGAGCTGTGATATCATGGCATTCTACCCAGGGCAACAGCTTGAGGCTCTGTCTCAAAAAAAAAAAAGTGGAAAACTAAAAGGAAATTGAAGTGCAATGTGGGGATCTCCCATAGCAGGATCAAGAGAGACCATCACTTCAGTTGAACTGCTTAAAGCATGAATGCATTTATGCATAAACTGGCAATTATTAAAAATAAAAGAAATAGATAACACTGAATTTAAATGCATGACCACCTATGAGTAAAGTAAACCTGGTTTATAATTTTAAATTCTTCTTCCCTTAATTCTGGTCAGAAGGGGGCTCATTTTTTCCACTTTTCTGAGATCTGAGAAAATTATAACATTAAATCTTAGGTCTGTGTGATCTTAAAGAACATTCAAAAACTAAAAGAGCCCAAGCCAAATGTCTTTTATTCTGAGAATCGCCTAAGCCCAGGAGTTGGAGGTTGTGTGACGCCACGGCACTCTACCAAGGGCAATAAAGTGAGACTCTGTCTCTACCAAAAAAAAAAAAAAAAAAGGAAGGCTTGGTTTCCAAAAAGGTCCTCATGGTAAAAAAATGAACCAGCCCTCAATAACCAGGTAATAAACCCACTCAATGCAAGCCAGCATTTTTAGGTTTAGGTGACTAGTCCCCAGTAGGACAACTGCAGTACAACCAGACAAAAGCCATGTGGTCATGACTAAGACCCCAGAGACAGAGAAGAGGCCAGCCAGGAGATGCCAGGTGGGGTATTCATTAGGCACAAAGTCATCCAGCCTTAGGTTTTGAATCCAGCAGGGGTGCACAGGGCCAGCACTGATGGTCATGTCTTCTCGGGCTGATGGTTGGCTGCCTAGGGCGTGGTTGCCGCAGCATCTCCCCCGAGCTCCTGGCTCTCCCAAGCCAAATTTTTAAATGAAGATATTAATAATGAATATGATTTTTAGTATGTGATTCCCCCTTGGAGGATAATTTCTTCTGGGTTTATCTAGCTAAACTTCCTTTCAAGTTTGTTTATAGATAATGGTGATACCACTGAAAATGAACTTGAGGCTGTGTTTAAATACTTGCTAGTAACTAGCTCCTCTGAAATCTCTGTACTCACTATTGACACAGTTAATCTGCTTAATTACAGTTTTGTTGATATCTCATATTCCTCTATTTACTTTGTATCCTGAAAGGTCCTTTGAAACCTAAACAGCCTACTTTACCTCTCCAGCTCCCCTGGGAAGGGTTACACTCTTAAGATCATTTGGATGGCAAGGAGCAGGTGGTACATTTCCACCATCAATTGGAATGTGGGAATAATCTGGGAATAGATGAATGAATATATTGGATTATTATTCCCAGCAACTTTTCTCCCAAGATCTTGTCTTGCTCAAGAAAGTGATTTCTCAGAATTTATGTTCGACTCAGAATTAAACACAAAGAACAGAATATAGTTCAGAGTGAAATATAATATATACGTAGCCTCTATCCTAAGCCTTATCAGATAGGAAAGAACCACCAGAAAATCTAAATTGTGAAGAAATTCTAAAAATCAATTTATATTTCTTTCTGCAAATGTTAACTGAATCCCTACTCTGTGGGCCAGGCTTTGGGCCAGGCACTGGAGAAGTACAAGGCCGGTATGATTTGGTTCTTGCCCCAAGAAGTTCAGAGTATAAAGAATGAAAATAAAGAATAAGCACTCTCTAGCTGGGCGTTGTGGCGGGCTCCCGTAGTCCCAGCTACTTGGAAGGCTGAGGCAAGAGAATCACTGAAGCCCAAGAGTTTGAGGTTGCTGTGAGCCATGATGCCACAGCACTCTACTGAGGAAGACATAGTAAGACTCTGTCTCAAAAAAACAAAAGGAGAGAAAAAGCCAGAGAAAGAAGCCCCTCAGTCATCTGCGGAGCTTCCATCAGGCCTGTTTATTAACATTCTCAAAACTCACTCCCGTTATGTACACATACACCTCGCGACAAAGGTGACGGGCTGGAAGGAGGGACAAGCCACGAAGTGGAGGATAATTCCATGACATTCATATTTTTAAAGAGTTCATGTGAAGGGCAACAGCACAGTACTAGCATAATTCACCTAATACTAGCTCTGGACTTTAGACTTTTAACCAAATATTTAAAATGACTCTTTTCTCGGTCTCTCTGTATGCTTCCTTCCCTGACTCTCTTCAACTATTTCTCTTCCCTCTTCCTTTATTTTTCCCTCTCCATCCTTGTCTGTGCAAGTTTAAAAAAAAAAAAAAATGCCACGAGTCTGTATATTTAAATTCAGCCCACATGACATTTCCTTCACATTTAATTGCTTCCATACAATTTATATCCGCTAGTCACGCTAGACCCCGGAGTATTAAACATGCTCTTTTACAAAGAAGCTCCTGTCCTCTAATAACCCCCATAATCAAAGTTCAGGAATTATGGGTAAGGCCTGGCTGTCTGACCAGCGAAACAAACAGGTTTTTAAATTCACCCTTACCAGGCGTCAGGCAGGAAGGAAATCAAAGCCGGCCACATGCTTGAGAGGGAAAACACAGCAGCGCTGGTTCACAAGAGTGATCCCAGCATCTGCGCACACACAAATCTGAGTCAGATACTTGCTCTTCGCCCGACCGTAAAGAACCACCACACAAGGCCGCTGATGATCACCTGTTCTCTGCTTTCCATTTCAAAAAGTTCTAGGGGAAGCCTACGAAGGCTGGGCTTTAAACTGCCTTTCAGGCTTGGCACCTGTGGCTCAGCAGGCTAAAGCGCCAGCCACGTACACCTGAGCTGGCGGGTTCGAACCCAGCCCAGGCCTGCCAAACAATGACGGCTGCAACCAAAAAGTGGCTGGGCACTGTGGCGGGCGCCTGTAGTCCCAGCTACTTGGGAGGCTGAGGCAGGAGAATCGCTTGAGCCCAGGAAGTGGAGGTTGCTGTGAGCTGTGATGTCACAGCACTCTATCCAGGGTGACAGCTTGAGGCTCTGTCTCAAATAAATAAATAAATAAATAAAATGCCTTTCAGTGAATGAATCGTTCTTCCCTGTTATGTTATTCTGAGTAAACTAAAGCTACCTTTTGTATCTTTCTACAGACAACCTGGGAAACATTCCTGGTCTGGTTCCGTAGCAAAGGACATCTACGAACATCTCAAGATCCCTTACAAACCCTTATGTTTCTGGACGTTTATTCCACTAAACCTATTGTCTTCTACCCCCCTCAAACTATCACCTCCTCAAAAGCTCACCTTTGAACAAGTGCTAAAGTCACATGGGGCACTAACCTGACTTCTTGGCTTATCCTTATTCACAGTCTGCTTTTCACATAAACTGTGCCTACTTTTCTTACAAAATCCCTGTAAGCAACATGTCTAGTCTTCCCCACTGTATTCATGTAAATGCCTCTCCATTACCATGGAGAATTTAAAAAAAAAAACACAATTTTTAATTCCAAGCAATCTCTTCTCAAGTTAAAAACCCATTCAGGGCAAAAGCAACACAATTTGAACTATTTATCAGACCCACACAGTCATATCTTAAAGAACTTTCAAAAGTTCCTAAAATTTACCCCTTGATGTTTTCATAAACTAATGCTTTGTGAATAAACATTATAATCAATACAGTTTGAATCAGATCTATCATTCTAATCTTGGAAACTGACATATAAGAACATTTCACTTATAGCTAATAAACTACTTTTGGTCTCTTACAATAAAAAACAATTCCTAAGCTATCATTAACACGATGTCATTTGTAGTTTTCTATTATAAAAATAATTTAATACCCTGGATATGGATATATTCAGAGCCATGAACATTTTATGTATCAAGTCACTGGCAAATGAACGAAATATCAGATTTTTAAAATATTCATTTAGAAGCTCATATTTACATGGTAGAAATGAAGCCATATATTTTAATGGCATTTACTATTATTTATTATACAGTGTTCTTTTATCTTGTTCCACAACGTAAGTTTTTGTTTTTTTCTTGGCAGACTTTACTCTCACTATACAAAATAGACATTGTTTTAAAAACCCATTTGCAATAAGTGTCAATAAATGTGATCTTTCACTTCAGCTAAGCAACTCCACGGCATCAGTTTACACCTCTGTGCTCACTTGGAAAGCTGTAATACTCTTTTCTAGCAGCTCTCAAACCTACTCTCCATTAGATACGTACCCGTCACCAAGATGTTTACGAGGCCTCAGGGAGCCTTCCAAGAACTCTTAAAACTTAACTTGTTACTGACGCTTGGCTGTAAGGTGAGTGGGCACTTTCCTCACACACGCAAGGCAAGCTCGACGTTCCACGGCATGTCAAGAAATCTGGGAAAGTCCTTTAATGGTTTTCAACCAATTAACCAGGGCTAGCCAATTATTAGGTTAAACAAAAAGCACTGTGGCAAAACTTGCCTGATTCACTGTGGCTAATAATTTAAAAAGGCTGTGCTGGTCCATCCCTCACTCTATTCACCTGCTAAAGTTTCGGGCAAAGCGTCAACAAGTTGGGATCTAACCTGTGAAATCATTTCTTTAATGTTGACACTCCAAATTGTCCATAACGACCCTACACGCTACTCTGCTCCTGCTGTTAAATATCTGTTAATAATCACTGACTACTCTGTAGTTATTAAAAGGTAAGCAACAGACAAAGAAAGTACAATGGCTCCACTGTGTAGGCTATGGATTGCAGTTCTTGGACCTTCACTTGAAAACTTAGCTTTCCAAAGCCCAAAGCGTAGACCTTGCCATCTTCAAGCTTAGAATACAGAAATCCAAGATCAATAACTCAGGCTTAACTTTTCCTAGACCATAGATAACTAAACTTTTTTATTTTTATTTATTTATTTTTTTTATTTTTATTTTTTGAGACAGAGCCTCAAACTGTCACCCTGGAGAGAGTGCTGTGGCATCATAGCTCACAGCAACCTCCAATTCCTGGGCTCAAGCGAGTCTCCTGTCTCCGCCTCCCAAGTAGCTGGGACTACAGGCGCCCACCACAACGCCCGGCCATGTTTTGGTTGCAGCCGTCATTGTTGTTTGGTGGGCCCAGGCTGGATTCGAACCTGCCAGCTCAGGTGTACGTGGATGGCGCCTTAGCCCGTTGAGCCACAGGCGCCGAGCCAAATAAACTTTTTTAAAAGCATAAGTAAAAGAGAGATTGTTTTAAAGGGACACTGGGTTACAGCTTAACTTTTCAGTAGCTGACCCATTCTCCATTCCTGTCTTTCAAGTTTTTCTACAACATAGATTTATGGTTGGATTTTATGTTAACATTCACAAATAGCCAAATACATGCTGGATGAGATAACTAACAAGAATCCCTATTTCCCAAAAGTTCCACATGACTAGTCCTGTATTTCACACAGTACAGAAAATAAAAACCCATGAAAGCAGGGACAATTGTCCTAGAAAGTGCCACCTTCAGAAAACATAAGTAATTTCATAAGGAGCACTGAAGTTTTATTGCTTCATGTATGATAATACTTCCCATTAAATTCACATGTTTATACAATCCCAAACCTGTAACAAGGACACCAAGTGCTTCCGACCTAGCAAAATGCCGCAGAATAGCCTTGTAACCACAGTACAAGCTTTATCTATACAATGACTATAATCAAATATGTTTTATTTACTTTGTACTGTGAAAGGAATTTACCCGCCTCAATCTGAGTCCCCTTTGCCAAGTATCAGTTCCAACAAACAGAGAAACAAAGATAGGAAACATAAACGCTTGTCTGAAACTCCAGTTACAAAATATTCTGAACCATAAACTTTGAATTGATCCTCTCCCAAACCTACCTGCTATTTTTATGACTGTAATTTAGTATGACAAGTCCCAGCAATAACAGTATTGTGTGCTACAGACTGTGACAAAGATTTTGCCACAGCTAGGATTAGAAACCGTAATTTTCCTCATGGAAAGTGATTATCTTATCAATTAGAATAATATTTTTACCCAAGTCTCATAACTTATCTTGGTTAGTGATAACACCCTGATTTCAGACCCCATTTTAACAGAAGGTTTGGATAAGGGGTCCCTTCTAGAAAGCCTCAGACCAATAAAGTCAGAGACTTTAGATTCCTATAGATTATACCGGAATTTGTGGGACTGTGGAGGAAAGAATATGTTCTCCACACCTTTATCTAATTGACATTCTTCATTTTCCTTCCTCTCAAAACTAAAATTATCTGACTTATCACATGAATTGGGTCCTCAGGCCCCCAACCCTGCCCTACACCAGGAAAGAAAGTGTCCTCAGTGGAAAAACTACTCACAGGACATTTTTCAGATCGTCCTTGACTCCTGAGAAACATCCCGCAGAGCTAACCATGGCTCCGCGTGGAACGCTTTCTTCCCCAGTTTCCATGTGCCACTGTGTCCTACGTCCTTGGCTATTCTTTTTCCCTCTCCTTCCCAGGGTCTTATTGGGACTTCTCTTTTCTTATTATTCCTCCTATAATCTTTCTCTAAGAGATGTCATTCACACCTGGGTATGGATAATTATACATACTCGTGTGTGTGTGTGTGTGTGTGTAACACGTGTGCATGTTCTCCCACCCTCCAGATAACTAACTCCCTTGGACATCTTGAAGTCACTTCAAATTAACATGTTAAAAAATTTCTCAATCACTAGGCGGCACCTGTGGCTCAGTGAGCAGGGTGCCGGCCCCATATACTGAAGGTGGCGGGTTCAAACCCGGCCCCGGCCAAACTACAAAAAAAAAAATAGCCGCGCGTTGTGGCGGGCGCCTGTGGTCCCAGCTACTCGGGAGGCTGAGGCAAGAGAATCACCTACGCCCAAGAGCTGGAGGTTGCTGAGCTGTGACGCCACAGCACTCTACCACTGGTGACAAAGTGACCCTAAGAAAAAAAATTTTTTCAATCTCCCCAGTATTTCCTATTACACCGTCTCTGCCACTGTACAATCAGCATGCTGCAAATCTTCCTTTTTTTTTTTTTTTTTTGTAGAGACAGAATCTCACTTTATCACCCTCAGTAGAGTGCTGTGGCGTCACACAGCTCACAGCAACCTCCAACTCCTGGGCTCACACGATTCTCCTGCCTCAGCCTCCCAAGTAGTTGGGACTACAGGCGCCCGCAACAACGCTTGGCTATTTTTCTGTTTTGCAGTTTGGCCGAGGCCGGGTTTGAACCCGCCACCCTCGGTATATGGGGCCGGCGCCCTACTCGATGAGCCACAGGTGCCGCCCCCCATCTTCCTTTTTGCCTCTTCTCCTCACTACCCCTATCTAATCCATCACCAAAACCTGTCAAATTTGCTTTCTAATATCCCTTCCATGATTTCACTATCTCTCAAATGATTTCCAGCATCACCAAAGCAACTTTCCAGAGACTGAAATCATTCTTAAAAGTATCTTCAGGGCGGTCCATATGCCAGAAGTGGCGGGTTCAAATCCAGCCCCAGCCAAAAACTGCCAAAAAAAAAAAAAAAATGATCTTCATTTCCAAGTGGCAGAATAATTCCAGTCATCACTCATGATCCTGAAATTACAATTAAAGTTCCTATTCCTGGGGTCGGTCACAGTGGCTCATGCCTGTGATCCTAGCCCTCTGAGAGGCTGAGGCAAGTGGACTGCCTAAACTCACAGGTTTGACATCATCCTGAGCCAGAGCCAGACCCGATCTCTAAAAATAAAGGCAGGCACCTGTAGTCCCAGCTACTTGGGAGGCTGACACAAGAGAATCACTTGAACCTGAGTTTGAGGTTGCTGTGAACTGTGACGCCATAGCACCCTACTGAGGGTGACAAACTGAGACTCTGTCTCCAAAAATAAATAATAAACAAAGTCGGCTCGGTGCCTGTAGCTCAGTGGCTAGGGCACCAGCCACATATGTAATCCAGCCCAGGCCTGCCAAGCAACAATGACAACTACAACCAAAAAAATAGCCAGGCGTTGTGTTGGACGCCTGTAGTCCCAGCCATTTAGGAGGCCAAGGCAAAAGAATTGCTTGAGCCCAAGAGTTTCAGGTTGCTGTGAGCTGTGACACCACAGCACTCTACCCAGGGTGACAGTTTGGGACTATCTCAAATACATAAAATAAAGTCTTTATCCCTGTTTGTTCCCACACTGGCCCACATCAGACAATCCTCAAAAACCTGGTCAGGTGTAGAGCAACAAAAGACAACAATATCCTGCACCACAAAACCAAGTCCCAGTCTTTGAACCACTGTGACCTGTAATGCCAGGGCATTCTACCCAGGGTGACACAGTGAGTGAGACTCTGTCTCCAAAAAATAAAATAAAGAGAAGGTATTACTCTTATAACAAAAGCCAGCTTTTAAAAACAAATCCCAGGGCGGCGCCTATGGCTCAGTGAGTAGGGCGCCGGCCCCATATACTGTGGGTGGCGGGTTCAAACCCGGGCCCAGCCAAACTGCAACAAAAAAATAGCCGCGCGTTGTGGCAGGCACCTGTAATCCCAGCTACTCGGAAGTCTGAGATAAGAAACTCGCCTAAGCCCCGGAGCTGGAGGTTGCTGTGAGCTGTGAAGGCATTGCACTCTACCAAGGACCACAAAGTGAGACTCTGTCTCTGAAAAAGAAAACAAAAACAACAACTACAAAAAAAAAAAAAAAATCCCGGCTCGGCGCCTGTGGCTCAGCGGGCTAAGGCGCCAGCCACGTACACCTGAGCTGGCGGGTTCAAATCCAGCCTGGGCCCGCCAAACAACAATGCCGGCTGCAACCGAAAAATGGCCGGGCGTTGTGGCGG
>CAUYRH010023654.1:0-10117 GCA_963574655.1 Perodicticus potto
GCCTTTGTATATGGCAATAACAGTCAAGATGAGAGGCTAATTAAGGACACAACTCCCTTCACCATAGCTTCAGAGAAAATGAAATAGCTAGGTATATACCTAACAAAGGAGGTGAAGGACCTCTATAAAGAAAATTATGAAATCCTAAGAAAGGAAACAGCAGAGGATATTAACACATGAACATACCATGCTCATGGCTGGGAAGAATCAACATTGTTAAAATGTCTATACTTCCCAAAGCAATCTACCTATTTAATGTCATCCCTATTAAGATACCAACATCGTACTTTCAAGATTCGGAAAAAAATGACTCTGCGTTTTATATGGAACCAGAAAAAACCCCGTACAGCTAAGGCAGTTCTTAGTAATAAAAACAAAGCTGGGGGCATCACCATACCAGATTTTAGGCTGTACTACAAAGCCATAGTGGTCAAGACAGCCTGGTACTGGCACAAAAATGGAGACATAGACATTTGGAATCAGATAGAAAACTAGGAAATGAAACTAACATCTTACAACCACCTAATCTTCGGTAAACCAATCAAGAACATACCTTGGGGGAAAGACTCCTTATTCAATAAATGGAGCTGGGAGAACTGGATATCCACATGTAAAAGACTGAAACTGGACCCTCAGCTTTCTCCACTCACATAAATTGATTCAAGATGGATAAAGGACTTAAATTTAAGGCACGACACAATAAAAATCCTGAAAGAAAGCACAGGAAAAACACGGAAGATATCAGCCTAAGGAAAGACTTTATGAAGAAGACTGCCATGCAATAACTACAATAGCAATAATAAACAAATGGGACTTAATTAAACTCAAAAGCTTCTTTACAGCTAAGGAGACAACAACCAAAGCATATAGACAACTTACACAATGGGAAAGGACATTTGCATATTTTGAATCAGACAAAACCTTGATAACTAAGATCTATAGAGGACTCAAATTAATCCACATGAAAAAAGCCAACAATCCCATATATCAATGGGCAAGAGACATAAATAGAACCTTGTTAAAGAAGACAGGCGAATGGCTAACAAACATATGAAAAAATGCTCACCATCTCTAATTATTAGAGAAATGCAAATCAAAACCACCCTGAGATATCATCTAACCCCAGTGAGAATGGCCCACATCACAAAATCTCAAAACAGCAAATGCTGACGCGTGGATGTGGAGAGAAGGGAACACTTATACTGCTGGTGGGACTGCAAACTAATACAACCTTTTTGGAAGGAAGTATGGCGAACTCTCAAAGAACTCAAGTTAGACCTCCCATTTGATCTTGCAATCCCATTACTGGGCATCTACCCAGAAGGAAAAAAATCCTTTTATCATAAGAACATTTGCACTAGACTGTTTATCCCAGCTCAATTTACAATTGCCAAAATGTGGAAATAGCCTAAATGCCCACCAACCCTGGAATGGATTAACAAGCTGTGGTATATGTATACTATGGAATACTATTCAGCCATTAAAAAAAATGGAGACTTTACAGCCTTTGTATTAACCTGGATGGAAGTGGAACACATTATTCTTTTTTTTTTTGTAGAGACAGAGTCTCACTTTATTGCCCTTTGTAGAGTGCCGTGGCGTCACACAGCTCACAGCATCCTCCAACTCCTGAGCTTAGGTGATTCTCTTGCCTCAGCCTTCCAAGTAGCTGGGACTACAGATGCCTGCCACAACGCCCAGCAATTTTTCTGTTTTTGCAGTTCGGCCGAGGCCGAGTTTGAACCCACCATCTTTGGTATCTGGGGCCGGCGCCCTACTCGATGAGCCTCAGGTGCTGCCTGGAACACATTATTCTTAGTAAAGCATCACAAGAATGGAGAAGCATGAATCCCATGTACTCTATTTTGATATGAGGACTATTAATGACAATTAATTGGGGGGTGGGGGAAGGAGAGAGCAGAGAGATAAATAATGAGGGAGGCGTGGAGAAAGGAAGAGCAAAAAGAGAGAAGGAGCGAGGGGGCTGGGGTCTTGGTGTGTGCCACACCTTTTGGGAGCAAAACATGATTGTAAGAAGGACTTTACCTAACAAATGCAATCAGTGTAACCTGGTTTCTTGTACCCTCAGTGAATCCCCAACAATAAAAAAAAAAACAAAGGTCAAATGAGGAAAAAAAGACACAGCAAACTCTGAGATGGGAGGTCACAGGTTCCAATCTGATCTTATATGTAAATAACTCTGCTGGTTTTGTCTTGTGTGGCAATAAAGTGTACAAGTGGTTCCCACCTAGATTGTCAGGATACTATGGACTTCCACCTTAAATGTCAGCCACACTATGAACTTGGACTCTTATTCATAAAGTAGTGCCACACAAACATACTCAATGTGGTATTATAAGAAAAAAACCTCTATGTATCTCAATTCTAAGTTCCTTTTGTGCTCAGGACTCTTTTTTCCATCAGTTGGTACTTAATGAGTGTGAAAAGGCAGTTTTGAGTCTCTCCATGGCAGTAGAACAAGAGTTCAATATTGCTATGCAGGTGTATAAAGCACTTCAGTTAAAAGTCAGCAGCCCAGCCGCTGTTGTATTCAAAACCATTGCATCCTGGATGCCCTGACAGCCAAAGAGGGAGGGGCTTCTCTAATTATTGATGAAAAATGTCATTTCTGCCTAAACCATCCAGGGCAAGTAGAGACTGACCTACACCTCTTAAAAGACAAGATAAATATTCTTCATCAGATTAATGAAGAAAGGGAGGCTGATTTAATGCGGCGTGGGAAAATGTGAGCAGATCTGTACTTTTCTGCTTTTTAGTTCTCATTCTAATCTATGTTCTTGTCTCCCATAATAAGATCTCTTATTATGTGACTACCAACCAGATCTTTTCAAGTTCTTCTTTTAGCTTTAATCAAGCTAAAGCTTGATTTAGCTTTTTTTAGTCTCTTCCTGTTTTTTATTATTTTTTTCATTTTTTGTTGTTGTTGTTGCAGTTTGGCTGGGGCTGGGTTTGAACCCACCATCCTCAGTATATGGGGCCGGTGCCCTACTCACTGAGCCACAGGCGCTGCCCCATTCTTTTTTTATTTTTCTGAGACAGAGTCTCGCTATGTCGCCCTTGGTCACAGCTCACAGCAACCTCAAACTCTTGGGCTTAAGGGATTCTCTTGCCTCAGCCTTCCGAGTAGCAGGGACTATAGGAGCCCACCACAAGGCCTGGCTATTTTTTGGTTGCAGTTGTCATTGTTGTTTAGCGGGCCCTGGCTGGGCTCGAACTCTCCAGCCTCAGTGTATGTGGCTGGCGCCCTACCCACTGAGCTACAGGTGCCAAGCCCATCTTTTTAATTTTTTTTAGAGACAGAGTCTCACTCTTTGGCCTGGGTAGAGTGCCGTGGTATCATCATAGCTCCCAGCAACCTCACAACTCTTGGGCTCAAGTGATCCTCTTGCCTCAGCCTCCCAAGTAGCTGGGACTATCAGCAACCACCATGATGCCCAGCTAGTTTTTCCTGTTTTTAGTAGAGACAGGGTCTCGCTCTTGCTGGGACTAGTCTTGAACTCTTGAGCTCAAGCAATCCACCCCTCTCAGCCTCCCAGAGTACTAGGATTACAGAGGCCATTTTCATTGTTTTGTTTTGTTTTTTCATTTTCATTGTTTTTAAATTTCAAAATATTAAGGGGGTTACAAATATTTAGGTACATGAATCATTTTTGTAACTCTTGAGTCCTGGCTGTAGGTGTGTCCATCAGCCAAATAGTGTTCATAGTACCTATTCGATTCATTTATTCCTTGCCCCTCTTCCCCCCTAGTTGATTTCTACTGAGTTTTACTTCTCTCTTTGCACAAGTGCTCATCAGTTAGTCCAATTTAATGGCAAGTACATGTGGTGTTTGTTTTTCCATTCTTGAAATATTTCACTTAGAGAATGTCTCCAGTTCTATCCAGATTGTTGGAAAAGGTATAACACACCTTTTTAATGGTTGAGTAATACTTCATGGCGTACATACACATATTTTATTAATCCACTCATGAATTGATGGGCACTTGGGATAATTCCACATCTTTGCAAGTGTGAATTGTGTTTCAATATACATTCATGTGCAAGTGTCCTTTGGGTACATACCTAGTAGTGGGATCATGGATTAATGGTAGTTGTACTTTTAATTATTTGAAGAATCTCTGCACTGTTTCTCATAGGGGTTGTGCTAATTTGCAGTCTCACCAACAGTGTATAAGTGTTCCTTTCTTTCTACATCAGTGCCAACATCTATTGTTTTGAACTTTTAAATAAAAGCCATTCTAACTGGGGCAAGGAGATATCTCATTGTGGTTTTAATTTGCATTTTGCTGATGATTAGTGACATCAAGCACTTTTTCATAGGCTTATTGGCCCTTTGTCCTTCTTCTTTTGAGAAGCTTCTGTTATTTTTAATTTAGTTATTGTTTTTAGACAGAGTCTCACTCTGTTGCCCTGGTAGAGTGCCGTGGCAGCACAGCTCACAGCAACCTCAAACTCTTGGGCTCAAGTGATCCTCTTGCCTCAGGCTCTCAAGTAGCTAGGACTACAGGTGCCTGCCACAATGACTGGCAACTCACTCTTGCTCAGATTCATCTCGAACTCCTGAGCTCAAGTGATCCTACTGTCTCAGCCTCTCAAAGTACACTTGGCTTTGTGTACTTTGATCACAGACATGATCGACATCACCAAATCCTATCTAAGTAAACCTGGATCCAGTTTCTGGGTTGCTGAATCTGAAAAGAAGGTGGTTGGCATGATAGGAGCTCTGCCTGTTCATGATTTCACCTTTGAGAAGCAGCAGTTGTACATGGCTCACCTCTATGTGGACTCTGAGCACCAGCATCAGAGATAGCAAAAGCCCTAGTCAAGACTCTCTTCCAGTTTGCCTGGGATGAGGGCTACAGTGAAATTACCTTTAAAACTACCACTGTGCTGGTAGTTTCCCCCTACCTTTTCTGCAGGACGTGGGCTTCCAGAAGACAAGACAGTTATTCCCCACTTTGAGTGTGAGGCTAGCGAATCTTCAGGAAGTTCATTTCATCTACCACCTCCCTTCTGCTCAGGCAGGGTCCTATGAACTCTTTCCTCATCTATTAGCCAAGAGACGATCCTCAGTGCTGTAGTAATAAGCAAACACTGACATTTCAGTGCCAACACAATAAAAGCTCATTGGTCATTCACATCAGAGTCCCACGTGTCTGGTGGTGAGGTGGCATATGGGGTAATGGTTCATTCAGTATGTTTTGTTTTCTAGTGCCATGATAGTGTTGCATAGTAAAATACTTGAAAACAATACTAAACATTTCTTTAACTCATGAGCCTATGGGCCAGCAATTTTGACTGGGGTTGGCTGGGCAGCTCCTCTGGTATCAGATGGCTGAGCCAATCCCATTTATAAATCCATGAGGTTGGCTCAAGTGACAGGATGATAGAGCTTTTGTTTTCCAGCAGGCTGTTCCATTTGTAAAACTCCCCACACTGCTGATGTCTTAAAGCAAGCCTCTGTTGCCTCCAGAGCTGTTGTTTCCACTTGTTATTGACCTGTGGGATCATCGGGCCTAGCTTCTCTGAGGCCCCGCAGGAAGAGATGGTGCCAGCCTCCCTTGCTGCTGGTCTGCTCAGCTCTCCTCACCCCACAAGGTATGCGCCCCTCAGCAGGAGTTGCTAAGGGAGCACAGGTCAGATGAGAGAGGTCCTCAGTGGTCCCCACAGTTTTTTGCTCATTTACAATGAAATGGCTTCACTAATCTCAGACAAGCATGGTTAGACCCTCCTGGGGCTTATAGGCCAGAGATGGCTGAGAGACCAGTGGAAGAATGAAAAGGATACAATGTCATATGAGCTAATCAGCGGAGAACTGGGCAGTGTGGAAGGACATCATAAGGGCCCCAGTGGTCATTAGTGGATCGCTTCCTGGAGAGACAGGGCTTCTGTTCCCAGAAATTCACTGCCAGGAATGGAGCTTAACCATTCCCAGCTCCATCCCCTGCTCTACTCCCCAGCCACACAGAGCTGCTTCTAGTTCTTGTCACAACTGAGCTCTTTGTGCTTGAGGCCTTGGAGAATGCTATTCCCTTTGCCTAGAATGTTCTCCGCCTCCTCTCTCCCAGGCCCTGCCCCTGATTTGTTCAGCTACTTCATAACTTCTGAGTTGGGAGGAAGCAGTTCACCTGCTTTTATTCTGACAGTTATTGTCATTTAGTCCTTTGCTACTCAAAGTGTGGTCCCTAGATTGGCCACAGCAGCATTGCCCAGAAATTTGGTAAAAATAAGTATGGACGCAAAGCCCATATAAGCTCACAAGATTAATAGAGTAGCGCAGTAGTATTAATCCTGAAACGCTTCCTTCTGCACGCTACCTAGTGGCCACATCCCCTGAGGCAGAGGATATTGGGTGCGCCCTCTGCTGGTCACATCTCCTCAAGGCCTGGTCATGCAGAAGGAGGTGCAGAGGAGCTGACAGCCAGAGGGAGAAGGAGGCCAGGTGCCCTCCCCACACCCACTCACTGCCAATGGGGTTGTGAGTACTGCCTTCCTAGAGGATTTGGACAAGAGGCTCAAAGCTGCATGAATGAATGTATCTGTGAATTTGCAGGGGGAGTATTATAGGCTGAGGACAGTGGGCTGGGGTAACAGGAAGTTAAGCTGGGATTTCAGACCAAGGCATTCCATAAGCTAGGTAAGAAATTCTGCCATGAGATCTGAGACCAAAATGAGAAAATTCCAAAGGAACTTATTATGAACAGCTTTGGAGATTGCCAGGGTTTGAGGGCTGGGGATGTGACAAGTGATGGTTCAGTGAGAAGAGGTTTCCTTCTGGAGTGATGAAAATGTTTTGGGATTTGATATAGGGAGTGTTGGCACATTGTAACTGTACCAAATGGCACTGAATTGTACATTTTAATCGTGAATTTTATGGTATGTAGATTTCATTTGTCTAAATTAAGAAAAAAAGAGAACTTTGGTGGTTTTAAAATTCACACAGAGCATACAAAGATTTCAGAGGCCAAAGATGCTGAGGGATTTTTATTAGGAGAGTTGCTGCTATGCTGTCTGCCTTCACAGAGCCGGGGGCACAGGGGCGGTAACTTTAACCCCAGCCCACTGCAGGAGAGGCTGTGAGGATACTTCTTGGTTAGTGTGACTATTACCTCCTTTGCCAAGACAACTAACTGATGGTCACATTTGCCTGAGAATCCCAAAAGTCGAAGTCAGTGCCTAATGGCCTGGGATTTTGGCAGAGGTAGGATGTTAGTGGCCATGGGGGTGAGGATGAAGGGCAGTTGAGGGAAAAGAAAGGAAGGGCAGGGAGGTTACAGGGAGAGGTGGGCCTCTGGCAGTGGTGATGCAATGGCTTTCAGGGAATGGGAAAACGCAGATTTGTGACTTGCCAGTGTAACATAGTAGTAACAGTGTAACAAAGCAGAACAATGGTTTTCCAGAAAGTAGGAAGGAGGGAGGGCATGGTCTAAGATAATTCTAAAAATCAGTGACCGGGAGATAGCAGTGAGAACATCTCGACTGCTGACTCCAAACCTGTTGTCACTTTCTTTAGCTAAGAAGTAATCTGTTTAATTTAAAGGACAGTTTATTTTAAATATGGTAAAATTTTAGTGATATTAATATTTCCTTTTATGTAATACTGTACTGGTTAAACCAGAATTACTTTGTTTTTCCCTTTTGTTTTTGGTTCCCATGCCACATGTGTCTGCCTATCACACTTGTGAACACATGGAGAAGCGGGTACGTGCAGGAGAAGTCTGCCAGAGTGAGGTCTCTCAACCTCCTCTTTTTTTTTTTTTTTAATATTTTGGGCCAGGGCTGGGTTTGAACCCACCACCTCTAGTATATGAAGCCGGCGCCCTATTTCTTTGAGCCACAGGCGCCACCCCCTTCTCTTATTTTTTAATTTTTTTTACTATGGAAAAGTATACATAATATACAATTAACCATTTTTAAAAGATACAGTTCAGTGGTATTAACTATATTTACCATGTGTAACTATCACCACAATCTACTTCCAGAACTTCTTCATCACTGGAAACACAAACTCTGTCCCCATTTAGGCAACAACCCCTCATCTTCCTCTCTTCACTGGTCCTGGTTACCGCCATTGTACGTCCTGTCTTCATGAACTTGCCTATTCTAACTACCTCGTTTAAGTGGAACCATACAATATCAGTCCTATTGTGTCTGACTTATTCATTCAGCAGACTGTTTTTAAGGTTCATGTTGTAGTGTGTATCAGAATCTCATTCCTTTGAAGACTAAATAATATTCCATTGTATGGATGTGCCACCTTTTATTTATCCATTGGTCTGTTGGCAGACAGTGGGGTTCCTTCTACCTTTTAATGAGAGTTAATTTGTTTAAAAAACTATCCAGAAAAAAAAATTTAAGCTAAAGTGGGGAAACAGTGAATTTTAAATTAGGAGTCATCATGGGGGAATGCTCATTAACTACTTTTTGCACGTATTACCTTCAGAACATCGATAAGAAAGTGCTTAGATTGGTGTATTGGGGACAACATAATTTAAATTTTGCAAACATGGGCTTTTTTATCATAAGTTTATTTTAGAAACCACAATGTAAGAAATACAGACTTGTGACAGAGTGACAGTCTGGGGTTTTAGTACGCACAGCTAACTGGACAAATGATGAAGGGAACCATCAGCTTTGTGTATTAGAGGAAATTCAACGGGGACCCCGGGGTGGAATGGCCTAAAACCTCTGGGCAAAGAAGGGCCATAGGGGAGAGAGCGCACAACCTGGGTGCTCCTCTCTCCAGCCCAGGGCTCGCCTCTGGGGAATCTTCACCCAGTGGGGATGAACCAGGGGAGAGGGGCAACTGTTACTTGACGCAGCAGCCCAGTGAGATAGAGAAGCCCCCATGGGAAGAAGCAGGCACTCCATGGCTGTAAATCTAGAAATCTTCCTCCTTAACTATTACTTGGCTTTTAGAGTTGTTTCCCAGAAATGGTGGAGCAAGACAAAGGAGTTGAGATTTGAACGCCCAAAACACTTGACACTAAGACCCCTCAGGCCCCACAAACTGGCCCAGTGCACAGTAGCCCCTTGTTCATTTCAGTACAACCCACCTGGATGCTCACAGGCCCTTATTAACAAGCCCATCCTCCACTGGTTAGGGAGACTGAGTTGAGGCTGATTCCCCTGTTCTCTGGACAGACATCTTTCCTATTATAAAATTCCTTTCCCCCCTGGCAGTCTTGTCTCAATAATTATTTTGTTGTGAGGGAAGCTAGGGACCGAGGCTGGACATTTTTTGGGTTCCCTAATAAGAAGGTGGTAGTGTGGGAGCTGGAAGGTCTGCTAGGTGCCACATAGGGTCCCCTTCCCCTAGCCCCTGAGTGGCTTCTCCTTGGAAGTACTGACAGGTAGCCCTTGAGAGGTGGTGGGAGACCTTCAGTAATCTGGGCATCACGGAATTTGAACTGCGGTTGGGTAGGGGGCACTCCCGAGAGGGCAGGGAAAACTGAAGCTGCGGCCTCTGCCCGTCTGGGGAGCACCGTGCAGGAGGGAGAGGAGAACAAAGGTGCCACTGGGGCTCTAGGCTGCAAGCAATCCACACTGCCCACTCAGGCTCGTGTGGGGACAGACACACAGCCAGGCCCTGTCCCCTGCTGCCCCACGCAACGCACTCTTCATCTTCCTCTCATTGCACACCCTCCAACTACATTGTTTTCCCTTTAGACAATTATAAGTTTAGCTTTTCCTCACAGTGTACAACATGTAGTTTGTCCTTTTGAAGGTATAAGGTACCTTCCCTTAGGCTGCCTGACCTTGTATTTTTATCCCCTTTTAAACAAGTTTGTTACATGTACACTGTCTTAATTTATAAACTCTTAGTGACATTATATATTTAAAAAATTCTTTTACTACTTTTTAAAAATCATAGCCTTCAAACTTTAAAATCTCTCTTCTGGCAGCACCTCTGGCTCAATGGGTAGGGCGCCAGCCCCATATACCGAAGGTGGCGGGTTCAAACCCAGCCCCGGCCGAACTGCAACCAAAAAATAGCTGGGTGTTGTGGCAGGCACCTGTAGTCCCAACTACTTGGGAGGCTGAGGCAAGAGAATCGCTTGGGCCCAGGAGTTGGAGGTTGCTGTGAGCTGTGAT
>CAUYRH010023657.1:0-16065 GCA_963574655.1 Perodicticus potto
GGAGACTTTACCTCTTTCATGTTTACATGGATGGAGCTGGAACATATTCTTCTTACCAAAGTATCTCAAGAATGGAAGAAAAAGTATCTAATGTACTCAGCCCTACTATGAAGCTAATTTATAGCTTTTGTATGAAGGGTATAACCCAACCATAGCACAAGAATATGGGGAAAGGGGCAAGGGTAGGGAGGGGAGGGGGGAGGTTGGGGTGGAGGGAGGGTAATTGGTGGGGCCACACCTACAGTGCATCTTAGAAGGGTACAAGCGAACCTTACTAAATGCAGAATACAAATGTCTTCATATAATAACTGAGAAAATGCCGTGAAGGGTATGCTAAACAGTTTGATGAAAACATTTCAGATTGTATACGAAACCAGCACATTTTACCCCTTGATTGCACTAATGTACGCAGCTATGATTTAATAAAAAAACAAATGAAAATAATGTAACCTAATTGTATGTACCCTCATATCAACTCATAATAAAAATATAAAATTAAATTAATTGTAAAGAAGGAAATGCCGTACATTTTGAGCATGGCGCGCGCAGCACCAGTGGGAATGAATCTGCTGGCCAGAGACATATTCTTAATCATTTAGAGATGAGGTCTGGGCAAAGTTTCATACCACAGTGAAAATAACCTTGAACAGGCAGAGCTGGGTTTAAATCAAAGTTCATAGTTTCTCCTGGGTTTTGGCACATATTATAATCTATTCTTTGTACGGATGTAGACAGGGGATTTACGGGGATGATAATTCCAGCTCACAGGGGACCCAGTGCCGATTCTCCCTGTAGTTGATTGTTATTAATATTCCTATTGCTGTTATTATTGATATTGCTGCAGGAAGAATGGGGTCCGAGGCTTGGGGCTGTTCAGAAATCACTGTCCAGCTTACAAACATTTCATTTTCAGATAATTAAAAGGGATTTGAGGCTGAGTTTCTCAAAAGGAGGGACAGATAAAGTACCATTTGATGGCACAGACGTATCTGTGCTTCTGATGGATGTCAGGCAAGTGCTAGTTCCTGGGCATCTCTGGTCCTCCCCGCAGAAGGGACAAATACTATTTCAAAGCATCTCCACGAGCATTTGATGTGTCATTCAGACGGTGGGCCCCATGCAGTTCTGATTGGAGGTGAGTTGGCTCCATGGGTGAGAATATGAGTATCACAGACTGTATTTTTCAGCCTCAGTTTTGGAGACCTTCACTCCCTCCTCCACCCCAGTTGGGAGAGAACAGCTTTCCTCTTTCTGTGCACAATGGTTAATTTGAGTAGAACATTTTATTTCCTGACTAGTCAGAATAATGCATAGTTCCTTATGAGTGTAGCTAACAGGTTTAGAGCCATTTAACCTTTTAAAACAGAACTAGAAGACATGGATATTCAAGGAATTACTAGGTAACAAATAGCTATGCATTATTTTCTCTTTTGGGCTGTTGTATTTTATATGCTGACAAGAACATATCCATCTTTTAGGATTATGTTTAATTTGCCATCCAGCAGGAAATAGGCATTTATCACAGCATCTGTCATAGTAAAACACGCAGTCATTTGCTGGTTGGTCAACTTCTCGTGAGGCTCACCACATTAGAGCACATTGTCAAGCTAGAAATGTCACATGTTTTTATATTCTTAAACCTATATTTATATTTGCATTTGTGTCTATATGTTTGTTTATTCCCTTGCAAGGGAAAATGAGCAAAATCCAGAGTCTTCCTTCTCATTTCCAGGAACATTAATTATATCTTCTTTGTTTCCTGAAATACGATGTGTTTCAGGAACATGTGATGAAATTGTGTAGATTATTTAAAAGAAGATATATTTTGAGTTTAGGGAGACTAAGGTTCAAATCACTTCACTGTCTAGTCAGACAACCAGTGTCTGGAATTCTCTGAAATTCAGTTTTCTAATCCATATGGTATACTATCATTTTCCTCATAGGGTTACTGAGATGATGAAGTGAAGTTATCAACAAAATATGTAGTAGCTCATAGCATCACCTGTTAATATAAGATAAGCCAGTACCAATTTCATATCCAAGTGCAAGTTAAGAATTTATTTTGGGGACAGCGCCTGTGGCTCACTGAGTGGGGTACCGGCCCCATATACTGAGGGTGGTGGGTTCAAACCCAGCCCTGGCCAAACTGCAGCAAAAAAATAGGCGGGTGTTGTGGTGGGTCCTTGTAATCCCAGCTACTCAGGAGGCTGAGGCAAGAAATCACGTAAGCCCAAGAGCTGGAGGTTGCTGTGAGCTACGATGCCACTGCACTCTGGGAGAGCAACAAAGTGAGACTCTATCTCTAAAAAAAAAAAAAATGAATTTATTTTGTCATATATTTGTCTGGTAAAGGTAGCTTACCATGTGCAGGATGATCTTTAAGAGTTACATGTGAGTTTACTTAACCTCGCTTAGCTTAAAGGTTGACATATCATTTAGTCTAATTTGCTCCTGCTAATATATTGTTACTAGTAAGTACTTACTATGCATTAATGACTGTGTTAAATATACTCATTTCATTCACTCACGCCCATAGAAGACAATAGGTATAGTCAATATGCCCATTAAAAAGATGAGAAGACTGAGGACCAAAAGGCTAACTTGCTTAGTATCACATAAATAGTTATGAGTAGAACTGGGGTGTGTGCCTGCGTTTCAGTGTTGATACGATGCCCATTCTTTACCCCAATAAGGCAGTCTCTTCCTTTTCCTGTGATCACTGTAGCTCTAAATGTGTCTATACAGTTTAGAATGACTTAATAGGAGCCATTGGAATTGTAATAATAAACTATTAATTCTCTAAACAGCATAATCAAATCCAGGATTCATACCAGGAAAGGAGGAACATAAACTAAGTCTGTGATGTTGCCAGGAATACGGATGGGGTGTTCCTTACTCATCTGTCTAGCCACTTTGTACGGGCTTGTTATTTTCAGCTATGAATCATTGCGACGAGTGAGGTGAAGGGAGAAACAGTGTTATTTTTATTTGATGAATCAGACATTGTGCCAAGCCTCTATTATGTACTGTATCATTTAATTCTCACAAAAGACACCCAAGGAATAATCAGTACAGTTTTTGCTTTATGGAGAAGGAAATCTAAAGGGATGAGCTGCTTGTTCTTGGTGATACAGCAGGTAGATTCAGGAGCAAACAACCCCAAATTATGTCATGTGTTGTAAATTATATTTAAAGTTAAAATTCCTAGCACAGGGTAAGTATTACAAGTAAGTCACTGCTTTCAGGTGAACCTGCCATGGCCCATTGTTTCCCCATCAGTAAATTTGTTCCAAGTGTACATTGGGCATCCCCAGAGCTGTGAGATGGTATGTGTTTCTAAGGTGGTCATTTTCTGTTTCATTTCAAGAATTACTGCGTGAGCTGCTTAAATTACAAATGGGGATGATGGGCATCCAGCAGGCAGAGTAGGGGGTAGAGACCTGACCAGGACGACCACACTACTCCCTTGCCCTGATTTCTATCTAGAATGTAAGTGCCCACTCGAAGCAGGAGCACTGCATTTTGTTTGTTTTTTTTTTTTGCTACTGATGTGATGGCATTTTTATAATTCATCTCCGTTACCCATCCAGTTGCTAACGAGCTCTTCTGAAAGCACTCCTTGCAGTCACGGTATCCAATGATGCTACAACAGAAATATTTCATTCTGTAATGACCTTGGTGTTAATTTGGATGGTTGGCCGTGTATCGATTGATTCCATCCTCAGTCTTTTGATAACTCCCACTTTTGGTAAGAACCTCGCCTGTGTGTGTGTTTTAAGAGCACTTACCATGAGATCTACCATCTGCTAAGATGGATAAAGGCACAGTATAGTATTAATAGCTATAGGCACATTGTTATTTAGTGCATCTCTAGAACTTGTTCATTTTGCAAAACTAAAACTTTATACCCTGTGATAAGCAGCTCCACATGTTCCCCTCACAACTCCCAGTCCCTGGCTGCAACAACGACCTTCCTCTCTGATTCTTTAAGTTTGATACTTTAGGTATCTCATATAAGTGGAATTATACAGAATCTGTCCTTCGTGACTGCTGCATTTCACTTCGACCAACGTCCTCAACATTCATTTCTGTCCTTGTATGTTTTTAAAGGCTGAATAGTATTCCGTGGTATCTGTGCACCACGTTATCTTTATCCATTTATTAGTCAGAGAAAATTTAGGTTGTTTCTACCTCTTTGCTGTTGTGAATTCAATTCATGTGGGGATGCTAATGTTTCTTCAAGTTCCCCTCTGAGTCGTTTGAGGTGGATCCCACCCAGGACCGGATAGTGGAATCATATGATTGTTCTTTTTAATTTTTTTTTAAGAATGCCCACTCTATGACCTGTAACAGCTGCATCATTTTGCATTCACAACAGCAGTGTATAAGGCTGTTGTACAAGGACTTCATATTTTTAAATAATTAAAACTTGGTTGACTTGACTCCTGAACTCTCATGTCCAGATAAAAGTCTGTCTATCTCCCAATTGAAAAGCACCAACTCCTTCAACATTATTTCCCAAAACTTACACTTCCTGTTTCCTCAACTAACACTTAATTCATTAACTCATATATTCGCAAACCTCCACCTTTAATTCACATTAATTCATTTGCCCATTCATATACATTTTAACTTATTTAGCTGCCCCAATAATATCAGTTGAAACTATAATTTTTCAGGAAATTTCTATAAGACACAGCATCTGTCTTTGTGAGCCTATAGTAAGGAGACTGGATGAATGTGTCCGGAAGACTCAAGCCCTTCACATTTATCTAACTACTCTTGTACACATGTTATTTGAAGATGATATATAAAATCAGGTTATGGAGTTTTAGGAGCCACATGGAGAAAGAGGCATCTAATGAAATTTAAATAAAAGCAACAATAGATACCCAGGGAAGTCAGTGATGGTAAAGTAAAAATATCTCAATTGTAGAGAACCTAGTGGTAATTTGGAGGGTGGGTTGTAATTTATTATTTTCTCTCTCTTTTTTTCTCTCCCCTTCTTTCTCTCTCACTATAAAGAAATTCTTTGGGTAGAAAAAGATTCTTTTTTCTCCTTAGAGGAATAATAAATAATATGTGATGCAGGGACCTTAGAATTCTGGGACTAGCAGAACTCAGATAATATTATTTATTAAAGCAGTTAGAGCAACCAGTGGAGCAATTAGAGGCAAAAAGCTGCAAACTTGTAGATGGAATTTTTGATACTCAAAATGCATGCGAGAGAATGTTAAAATGGTTTCTTTAGGCATAATAACAAAAGCTAGAATGAAATTAAGCAGTGAGAAAGAAACAGTTGGAGTTCAGTGAAATATAATAACTGATTCATAACTAAGGGGTTTATTTCATTATGTGGGGCTCTAAATAGCATCTTTACTTGCAGTTGGCTTAAAATTGTGTCTTCCTATAAATTTTCTATATAGAGGCTGCAAACCAGTGTTTAGCAAAACATTTTTTTGTAATATCAAAGCGCATTTATGCCTGTTAAATTTGAAAAATAGATACACACTGCCTTTCTCCAAGGGCAGCCTCTCCCTAATGGAGCTTTAAGAAACACTAGTAGGGCTAAAGATATTGTGACCAGATCCGTTTGAAATCAAATTTCTTTGCTATCGGCTCTCACAAGTGAGTTGCTGAGGTGCACTGCACTTTCTAAGAAGGAAAGCGTGTAAGGAGCTCATTTGATCTTTGAACCTTGTGTGGCTTGGCTGAGCCTCTGGAGCACCCAGAGAGCTGTGCTAATGTGAGGGAGGCCCCTCAGGCTCCGTGCTGATCAGTTGCTCAATTATGATACGTTGAGCATTGCAAATATCACTACACTTGTTCCCAATAGACTGTTTTATGAATTTTGCCTTTCCAAAGAGACTCAAGTAAGAACTCATGATTTAGTGAGTACTTGGACTTCATTACACTAGGCCAGGGGTTAGCCTTTGGGCCAAATCTGGCCTGGCATTTATTTTTTAAAAGAATGTTTCATTGGAACACAGCCATTGTCATTCTTTTATGTCCTACAACTGCAGAGGTGGATAGTTGTGACAGAGAGTATGAATTTCAAAATCTAAAATATTTGCTTTACAAACAATTTGCCAACCCCTATACTAGATTAGGAATTGGTTTTCCATCAGTAATTTAAATAATTGGCTCCTACGTCATGCTAGGATTCTACTCTGTCTCAGAAATTTCCCAAATATAAAATTCTTAAAATAATTTTTAAAACTTTAGTAGTCAAACAAATTGTTTGTATTAGAATCCAGTTAGATGTGATGAGACTTGTCATTTCCCATACTTGCCTTAGATCCCTCGGAACCTTTGTACCCATGGGGCCCATGACAGCACACACCTACATGAAGACTGCCAGAAAAAGCTGGCTTCTTTTGTCTAGCTCTTGGGAAAGTTTCCATAATTATTGTACTGGATGGAAAGGGGTATCCTAACAAATACGATGATGCTTACGTGCTTGGCGTGAGGAATTTATTTGTTTCTTTCATGAAACATTCCTTGTATTGATTAAGCAACCTCAGTGATGGCTACAATAAAGAGGTTTTGGAATTGAGGCCAGTGACTGTCTTCGCCAAACCCTAATCTCTGAATTTCAATGTCTTGGCAAATTCTCTGATTTTAGCAGCCTTTCTCTGTCTCAATGCATGAGGTGGCATGAATCAGAATTGCACTTAGAATAGACTTGTAGTGTGTTCTTTAAAGTCTATTGTATATTCTCCAGGAAGACAGTAGGTATTCAGCAAGGGATTCTGAAATTATTTTGTGGATTTTTATACATGCATACTGAGCATTTTAGTCATGTGCTCTTTGCGTATATCTCATTTGCAAAGGTCACATTTGCTCTGCATTACACATATTCTTATTCCTATGAAGCAATTGTGTTACAGGTGTGCTCTGTGGAAGGAGATGAAGTTTGAGGCATGGGGTGTTTTGTTAGGGATCAGCTACCTATGAAAGCAGATGGGCAGAGGGGAAAATCAAACTGTGATTCCATCTTAGCAAAACCTTGGCCCAACCTCGTGGGTCTCTCTGAAATGAGTATTGCCCATCAGTGGAATTCTGCATCATGCCAAAATGGTTGGACCTTTATACCTCTATTTTATGAATCTTCAAACAACTGGAGAGGGGACTTCCTGACACTAAGGCATAAAGTAAGAAGTGGATAGCTGGAGGCTGTCCACTGACCACAGCCCTGATATATCTGGCATTCTTCCCAGAAGGGAATCTATACGGCATGACTTTATGTCTATCACACATAATATTGCTTAAACTCTGCAGTAATGAAGTCATTTGATGAAATTTATATTCCTGGGTGTCTAGCTCCCAAGGCCACACATTGCCACCATACTTCTGAACCTACAATGTTTTCCCTTAGGGAAATATAACATTTATTTGTTACACTATAGTGGCAAATCAAATTATAGTGGTACTAATAACTTTGAAATCTCATTAGTGTGGTATGGTAAATATGGCTATTAATTATCAATAAATATCAAATCGTAGGTATTAGTACAATATTTTAAAACAAGTAACCTAAGGTGGTAAAAATAGCATATGAATTTTGAGGGTAGAAAAAAAAGAAAGTGCTGACCTAGGATTTAAAATTTTTTATTTTCTTATTTTCTGATGGGTGAAGCTTCTGACCCCTCTGGATAAGAAAACTTAGTAATAAAATTTATATTCTGAGAGAAACAAAGATGCTTGTGTAGGCTGAGCAGTGATATCTAACGCTATTATGCTCATACGGCAAAATAAATCCTCTATTTTGCATCATGACAAAGGGAGATTGACACCCTTATCTGATGTTCAAATATTTATGGGAGTCATTTCAGCTAAGCTTTTATTTTCCCTGCTATTTCTACATTCTGGCTTGACACGATGTATTGTACAACCTTGCTTTTGATAAAGGACATGAAGGACAATCAGATTTGACTTAATGTTGCAGAGGAAAACATAATATTGCATATTTTAGGAAGAGAGCATGGTAAAAAATGGGGAAATTGCACTTTCATTCATCTATCAAATGTTTATTAGCCTACTGCTGTGTCTGAAGTCGGCTTGCTGGAGAATGGGACAGACCTTCCCAAGATGCCTTTGAAATGGGCTTCAGGATACAATGCGAGTCTGGGATGACTACTCAGATAGATAGCTTAATGATAAATGAGAGTAAGATTTATGAAAATCTTTAGGAAGGGTTAAAATCATGGAAGATATATTTAATGGTGCAAAGGACAAGAAAACACTGAAATGCCCTTCCAAAGCCAAGGAAGTGAAATTCAACAGCATACATGTAAAAAGGGTGCAGGGTACATACTTGGGAGGAAGGAGTGGCCTATTCATTGACAGAAGGGGAAGAATTTCTGGCTAACCTCTTTTGAACATCAAGCATGCGATCTTGGGCTTTGCACTTATTTAAATGTGCGAGACTGAGTTAGACCGTGTAACCAGACATTGTGTTTAGGGATGAGTATTTTTGGTGTAAAATACCCCCCACTCCCGGAAAGAATTACATCTGGCAGAACACTGGAGTTGTGTGATTATTCTATTACTATTATGTATTAGACACATAATCAAGTGATTTAAATATAAATGTATCTCTAGCCTTTAAGAATTAACAGACTACATCTTGTACACCAGTTAATTCCCACTCCTTAGTGTTTACTAAGTGAGCCAGCATGGCCAATTAAAATTTCAAAATATATATAAATATATGACTTTTAATTTTTTTTTTTTTGCTGGGATTCATTAAGGGAATATATGACTTTTTTTTTATTAAATAATGGTTGTGTACATAAATGCAATCATGGGGTACAATGTGCTGGTTTTATATACCATTTGAAATATTTTCATCAAACTGGTTGACGTATCTTGCATGGCATTTTCTTCGTTATTGTGTGCAGACATTTGTATTCTACATTTAGTAAATTTCACCTGTACCCTTCTAGATGTACCCGTCTAAATGTGGACCCACCAATTACTCTCCCTCTGCCCGTCCTCCCCCCTCCCCCTTGCCCTTTTCTCCATGTTCTTGTATATGACATTTCTAAAAACCTGTTTTGATATAGCTGTGCATTACCCTTTTATTAATCTTTGGATGTGCATACTTTCTAAAAATACTTTTTTCCTATATTGTAAATGATTTTGACCTAAATTGATCAAACTTATATAGTCAAATAATACCCTTCTCATGACTGTTCAACATTTAGTAAGAGTTTGATACTAAATATATGTATAATATCCATATACTATGATCAGGATATTATACATATTATCTTATAACATTATGACTGGGGAAAATGTGTATTATTCTCCTTTTTGTACAACTACAAACATTGAAATACAAGGACATTTATATAGGGCTACACCACTAGTCCATAGGAAGAATTAAGTGAGAAATTAATAGATAGGGTTTGACAAAGAAACTGGAAATTAGGAAGGGCACAATGAATGCATTAAACATAGTATATTGATAAATATTAATACTGGATATGATCCTATATTCCGTACTGCTACCTAATACAGTGTTCGTTTTTTTTTTTCTCTCTCTAACCATCTCTACCCTATTATCTATTAGTATTTATCAACCTTGACTCTCTTTCAGGTGGAGAGAAGTTGTCTTTGGTATGACCAACACCTATAAAAAGATATAATTTAAGGGTGATGAAGGATACTCTTCACTCCTAGATTGCCCCTGGCATTTTGGGGTCACGTAGACCTTTGGGCATTCACAGATACTGCTCAGCATTTCTGTGTGCTCAGGATAGATGGTGAGGACCAAAGTCACCACAGAGCTGCAGTGGAAGAGAGGTTATCCCCACCATTCCTGACCTTCTATCTACTAGGGATAAATTTCAGATAGCCACAGGAAGTTCTAGATTCCATGAACTCCTAGAAAGAGTCAATCATGTTTTAATATTTATGTGAAAATTTATGACCCACTTATTGTATTTGAATAATGACATAGAAATGGCTAAAATGAAGGAGAGAATATTTTTTTTCCAATTTGAAAAGAAATATAGATTAATTTAACATGTTATAAGTCTTTTATAAATGATTCAAGACTTCTTCATCTTCTTCACCCCCTTTACTTTCTACATCTGAATAGCCATGATGCCCAGTTTAACTTCCTCAGCTCAGACACCACCGTCTCTAACTACAGTGGTTTTAACAATCTCATTTCTCATCCTTTGATCCCCATACAGTTAATAGGGTGATTTCTAACTCAGTTTAGATCTACGCTGTCTACTATGGTAGCCACTTGCCACATGTGGCTCTGTGAATTTACAGAAAATTAATTTCAATGAAATAAATAAAATTTTTAATTTCTCTGTGACATTAGTTAGCTTGCTACATGACCTAGTGGTTTCCATGTTGGATAGTATAAAGCATACTTCTACCACCACAAATTTTTTTATTTTTTTGAGAAAGAGTCTCAATGTGTCACTGTGGATAGAGTACTGTGGCGTCACAGCTCACAGCAACCTCAAACTCTTGGGCTTAAGCGCTTCTCTTGCCTTAGCCTCCCAAGTAACTGGAACTACAAGCGCCCACCACAACGCCCAGCTATTTTTTTGTTGCAGTTGTTATTGTTGTTTCAGCAGGCCTGAGCTGGGTTCAAACCCGCCAGCCTCAGTGCATGTGGCTGGCATCATAACCACTGTTCTACGGGCACCCAGCCACCACCACAGAAATTTTGATAGAATTCAGCTGTGGTTAAGATCATAACTACTTCTCTACTACATATTTCTTTCAAGAGCCCCTTATTTGCTATAGGAAAAAAAATTAAATTCCTCATCATGGTTTTGAAGGTCCCACATGACCTGTTCCTTGATACCCTTTTCTCACGGAGTCTTAACTTCAACCACACTATCCTTTGTTAAAGTCTTCCAACACACTGAACGTTTTCCTAACTCAGACTATGCATATTTGCTTTCTTTCCATAGGAGTAAATTTGGGATGTTCATGTGTCTCAGATTTTTCCTGTTTTCTTCATGGCTTTATTACCATTACCTCTCAAAAGGCATATTTACTTTTATTGTCTTTCTCCACCTATGGACCAAATTATATGAGAGCAAGACCATGTTTGTTTTGGCACCTAACACAATGTCTTAAACATAGGAAGTATTTGTTAAAGGTGATGAACCTTTAGCATTTCAACAGGATGAATGAAGGAAAGAGCAAAATGGAAAGGAAGGATGGGAAGAGAAAGGATTAGATGTTTATCTCTTAGATCTTAGCTCCCATCACACCTAGTCTGGCCATTTGATTCTGTAGTTCTCTAAATAAATCCAAACCGTCAGTTTTTTATATACATTGTTCTCTAGGTAGGTAGATAGATAGATAGATAGATAGATCGATAGATAGATAGATCGATAGATGGATGGATGGATAAGGATGCCCTCCCTATATAGTCTCTCTAGAAAATTCCTCCTCTCAATTTCTCAAAACAGGTGCTAGCTCCTCCTGGTCCCATCCCCCACACATGAATACTTCCCAGGCATGTATAGAAACCCTTTCCCACTGCAATGCAAACATTATTTTATTATGAAACTTTCCATTTTTTTTATTCTAAGCTGTAAGAAAACCATAAGCCATGTGTCTGAGAGGAGAGGCATTTTTTCCCAAGCATTTAACATTACACTTGGCAATAAGAGGCAATCACTAAAACCTTGTTGAAATCGAATAAAAAATAAAATGTAAAACGTAATCCCTTTGCAGTATATAAAACGGCATTCCATTTTTACATTTTTGTTGCATTTAGGATTCTTAGTAATACACGATTATTTCCTTGACTCAGGGAAAAATATTTCTGACTTTTTCCAAAGCTATTACATAAACATTGAAGAATTGATCATGAGTCAACTTTATGTGAAATTTACTCTGGAGCAATTTTTTTTGTTGTTGTTGTTCCAATGCTACATCAAGTGACATACGAGACTGTGGTTTTCTTATGTTATTTTCCTACAGTATTTGTGCAACAAACTATAAAACAACTCTTGGTGAAGAACTGGGACCTCAAATGAAGTGACATAGATTTGGGTTTGAGATGTCCATATGGGACCCTAAATGAAGTAAAAGGTGCTTGAGAATGGTTGTGTGGAGTGAAGCTACTTCATACTTTGGGTGAAAATAGCAAGTAGAAATACCATGAAATGATGGCTGTCTCCGTGTGGAGCCCAGGTGCCAGAATCTTTCAAATAACTGTTTTCTTGTTGTTTAAAATATAACTAGATATTTGGCAGAGCATCTTCTATACATAACAATGAACACTCACTGTGGTACTATTTTTAAAAGTATAATTAAATCTAGAATACATTATTTCATTTAGGCTACACCTTAACCCTTTAAGGTAGGCAATCTTATTCTCACTTTTTTTTTTTTTTTTGAGACTGAGTCTCGCTTTGTCACCCTTGGTAGAGTGCTGTGGTGTCTTAGCTCAGAGCAACCTCAAACTCAAGTGATCCTCTTGCCTCAGCCTCTGGAGTACATGGGACTACAGGTGCCTGCCACAATGCCTGGCTATTTTTTAGAGACAAGGTCTTGCTTTAACTCACGCTGGTCTCGAATTCATGAACACAGGCAATCCACCTATTTGGCCTCCCAAATGCTGGGATTATAGGCATGAGGCACTACACCTGGCCTCTCACTTTTTAAATGAGATAATTGAGGTTTAGCTATATAAACTGGCTTAGCAGAGATGTTAGGAATAGAAGAACTATTCCCTGAGAGGGAGAAATCATCAGATGTTTTCACAAATATAGTAGTGGAAGGAAAGTGTACAGCTCAGAATGAGTTATCTTGAAATAACTCTTGTTCATCTCTCTGATTATTACGATAATAAGTGTGGCTGCTTGTGTCCACTCCAGACTTTACCTGTGGTTTTCTTGTGTTATCCTAAAGCTACAGGAAGTAAAAAAAGAAGACATGGGAAACTTAGTTCTGTAAATCCTGAAAATGTTTGCAACACACTGATATTGCAAACAAGAAAAATTAATTGAGCAGGTGGTGGAGGCTCTGTGCTGGGATGGGTTGAGGAAGAAGAGGGAGACGTGCTTTACATATGCATATTAGCAACAAAAAAATCTAATATAACTCTCACAAACACATATATGGAGGAGATGGGATTTTTGTGCTGAATGTTGTTATGTAGTTGGGTTGCAGGAATTGAAAAAAGATGCTTATTATACAGGTAAAAGTTGTCTATTAATATTAAAGCAGGAGTGTGCTATTTCCTGACATAATAATATTCAGTTGACCATTTTGGCCTATTCTCAACCACTGTGCCAGTGGCATATTCATAAATTTAATTCTGATCTCTGCAAGCTACTCTGAATTGAAACAACGGGTGACATTAACTTGTGTCAGTGGTCCTAGAGCTGTGTGTCAAGTCACTGGCTTCGAATGAGGCGTGAAGCAACTAGGTAGGCGTTTATTCCACAAAAGTAAAATAATGAATTCCTTCACATTTCCTTCTCATAAATACTACTGTAGGTTCAAGGAACAGTAGTATTAAAGTTAATCAGGATATTTGTTGGATTAAAAATGAGAAAGTTTAAATAGAGCTTCTGTGAATATTGCTTATCAAAGATGAAGCATTTACTAAAACCTATCCATTGCACTAGAAAGGGGCTATTTTCAAAACTTCCATCATTGGAATTGATATTAACAGGACCCAAGGAGCTCATTTTCTCACATGTCACTTCCTGCTGCGTTAATGAGAAGTTTCTTCTTTCTGTGGCAGAAAGATAATGTCCAACGTGCGTACTATTCTTCTCAAAATGAGGTCTTTTTTCTAATGCATCTCGAGTAATTCTGCAAAGGAATGGCCAATCCAATATGTGCACATTTATCAAGGAAGTAGAATGGAGAATTCAGTACAAAAGGTAAAAATACTAGGCCTTTAAAAATACAAGTGAGAAGGGCTTTCGCATTTCAATACGAACAGTAGTACCCAAATTAATTCTTTTTTCTCCCAGTCTACTCCTTTTCTTCATATTCCTTTAGCCCTGTGTCTCACACATAATGAGAAACCAGGCTCAATAATCGTTTGCACCTCCTTCCGAGAAGCGGTTATTGAGTATCAAACAGCAATGTAAAAATCCCACCTTCTATGATGTTATCTGAATCAAACATTTTCTCTTTGTGCTTCAAGAGAAAAAGTCAGGCAAATGTTTGTGGAATAATAGCAGAGAAAATTCTTAAGAAAGGGAAGATCACTAAAGCCTGGGGCCAGGGGAAAGACTCCAGTGGGTAAACCGTGAACTAGAAAATGCAACATAACTTCTCATCCCTTCGGCTTGGAGTCAGTGCTCCGTGGAGATACCACAATAGCAGATATTCTAAAAGTGGTAAACACGAGTATAGGTAAACACCACGAAGACGTTGGTAATACTTTTCTAAGGTCACTTGGGCAATTATGTCTTTCCCAAAGTTACTAATGGATGTGAGTGGCAGTTCTTATTTGTAACTCTCTATTTCTGGGTTTTCATCTCTTTTTCTCAATCTGGGCCTGAAGATATCTTTTACAGATTGAAGAATTGGCTCTTCATTTTTATTTATTTATCTTTGTGTCTTCTGTGTGTCATTCATCAACTCATTTACTACAAAGCACTACTCTGTGAAGTAGATATTTTTGTTTTTACTATTTATAAATGAATATTTGAGATGAAGAGGAGGCACATCGTTTCAGAGAGCTTCTCCCAGCTGGGACTCCACTGATGACCGTCTGGCTCTCACGTTGTGTGTTTGCCCGACTTGCTGCTCTTCAGGACGACACTGGGGATCCCAGGAAAGTGAAATAGTTCAGGGTTCTACTTTCGAAAAATCTACTCTAACTCTTCATTGACATGCTGAACATTTACATGGTGCACATACATTTTATGCTAAAACGTAAGTCCTTCCTCCAGATTTGTAATGTTAATTCACTCTGTTTTTCAAGGAATGTATTTGTGTGTGTGTGTGCACTCACATGTGAATTAGCATAAGGGAAGAGCTTATATCAGAGTCTTGTAATTAAGCATTCCCCTTTATTACTGTTGCTGTCGCTATATCATATAATAGAATGAGTAGGAGGAATGGGAGGAATTAAGATGATGGAGTAGATGGTGGAAGCTTTGAAGACCTGAATGCAGTAGGCTGAATCTTAGCACAAAAGATGGGGTTGTCATAGCTATGATATGGGGGTGAGGGCACATTCAAAAACTGCATGCTTTTTTTTTTAATGTGTTTAATTATATAACTAAGATAAAAAGCTCATAGAATACTCAACTTGAATGCAAAGTCAACCTGTCCTGTAAACTTTTGAATCGGCAATACTCAGTTAATGAATAGAGTCTGTGGTCAGAAAAGTGGGTGGAAAAACAAATACCTAAAATCATGCCAGAAATACAGATATCAACTCCAACTTGCTCTCCAAGCTTTATCTGTCATCAAGTAAATAGACATCCGTGTGTTTGCTTCACGTCAAAACCCAGATGAGCTTAATTAAGGACAGGGAAGAGAAAGGGTGAAGGGAGAGCTATCTTGGGTCTGAGAGGGGCTCCAGTTTCCCTTGGGCTCCAGGGAAACCTTGTTGTTACCCAACAAATACTGCTAACCTTAGGCATTTTTAAGAGTTCCATAGAGGGTGCCACAAATGTATGCACATTTTATGAAAGAAAAAACTGTATTAAAATTTTAATAGTCAGTATATACCAATAACATTAGTTATCTTGTATCTTGTACAATTGCAGAGTCAAACATAACTTGAATATTAAAATTTTAATATGGTTTCTTTTTTTTCCATTCTTGGCACCTTCTATATATTCATTGAGCATTTTTTTGGTCTTAAGCACTTTGATATGTGCTTTGTATGCCTTACCTCCTTTAGGCCTCACAAATGGTGTTGTAAGCCTATTTTACCAATTAGAAAACAGTCATATCAGGCGCACGGCCTTCAGATACATGAAGAAATGCTCATTATCCTTAATCATCAGAGAAATGCAAATCAAAACCACCTTGAGATATCACCTAATGCCGGTGAGATTAGCCCACATGATGAAATCCCAAAATCAGAGATGCTGG
>CAUYRH010023658.1:0-49127 GCA_963574655.1 Perodicticus potto
CCCACCAGAGGCTCCAATAGCCAAAAAGGCTGGACAACTGCTGAGGAGACACCTGTGCCTTGGTGTCTCCTTCACTTTACACTTGGGACTAAATGTGGAACGCCCATTTCCTATGCCTAGGTCAGTTTCTTGTGAATTTCCTGGGCCTGAATTCCATGGATGGACTGTGTCCATTCATTGATACACTCATTCACCTTGCCCCCGGCGGAAGGGACTGTATTCATTTGTTTCCTGGCCAAGGAACCCATACACCTATATATACCCTGAGGCTAGAGGCCTAGAGGAGCAGACGGGGAAAGACCGGGAGAGGAACGGAGAGAGCATCTCTCTCCCCACTTGAAATCTCTCCCTCTACCAGGAGCTTTGGTGTTTTCTGTATTCTTTTCTGTAAATCAATTCTGTCTTACCACGGAGGGGGCGGGGGGAATAATGTAATGAAGAATAATAAAATACATGTATTTATAAAAAAAAAAAAAAGAGAGATCATTAATATTAATTCTGCCAAACTCCTAGGACCACCCTGAGAACTAGATAAGCCTGTGCCAAACACCTTACCCTGCACCTGATGAGCTGGTCTCCCTTCAACTTGTGCCTTCACTTCCTGCAGGAGATGCTCACCCTCCCTTCCTGCTGGTCCCACAGCCATCATCATATCACTAGGTCATCACATCTAGTTTCTTGTGACTCTTCCTCAAGCTATAGGGTTACTAGTTCACAGTAAGCAGTCAGAGCACCATAGACAAAGTTGGTTGTAGACAAAGTCAACAAAGTCAACAAAGCCTGTTGAATGAATAGTCTGTAGTGATTAAGGTAGAGTTACAAATGTCAGTTAGTATAGTTACCTGTTATCCTCACTGAGCTACAGGATTAGGACACCAGCAGGAAACTGTCATATGATAATGACCTGTTGCCTTTCAGGGAGAGGAGTCATTTGGATGGAAGGAAACAAAGACCCTAATCTGGGCCACTGCTTTGCTTTGGTAAGGTAATGGCAGCCCCAGAGGGCACCAGAGAGCATGGTCAGAGGCGGTGCAGAAATGGGGGGAGTGGTGGTGCTAAAGCCAAACTTATATACAATTTCCACTTTTCTAGAGTCTGGGCTCATCTGTGCTGACCTAGTGGATGGCAGAAACACTCTACCACTTGAGAATAACTTGGAGCAGAGGCTGAACCGTTTAGACACCAAGGCTCTGCTCCTGGCCCCTATTTGTGAACTCAAACCATCTGCTGCTTTCCAGCAAGCCAGCAGCTTCACTGGGAGGCCATGCAGACATGAATGAAAATCAACACGGGGTCCAGGGATGAAGGGCCATGTAGGTCCAGCCAATCATCAGTATTTCTAGAAGCTCATCCTTACCACCTGTGCTTCCCAGTGGGCTGTATGGGGAATCCCAGTATTAAGGGATATTAAAAACCAATGAAAGGAAAGAGTTTGAGTGTGGGAATACTAAATTAAATACAGTAAAACACATTTCTTTATTATAAAGGCTCTCAGAGCCTTTAGTAAGTGCTTGTCTCTCCAAGAAGTTCCCAAAGTTTTTAGATCTAGGAACCCTTTTTCACGAAGCATGCCATAGGTTTCCTGTGTGGGGCTGTGGTTTCTGGAAAGGCTGGTCTAGCCAGATGTTAGAGTTGGAGGCTGGAGTGTTATTCTGCCTTGAATATGGACTTGCAGGGATAGGTTTCATGCAATTATATAATTAATAATGCACATGAGCTACTTGCTCTGTTCTTTGGGGACTGTGTCCCCTTCACCTTTACCTCCCTGCCCAGCCCTTTGGATGGACCCTTTGGGTGGAGAATTTTCTGGGTTCTCAATTCTGGTCTCATCTTCAGATGCCACAGAGAGCACCAAGGAGGCTCTTTGACAAGGCAGGTTTTAGGTTATCAATTATTTCTTCTTCCTAAGTTAGAAAGACGTGGGTATTGCAGTTGCTCAACCACCCTCAGACAGCCCTGTGGTATAACAGGCCTGCCTGTCCTAAGGCCAGAACCCAGGGGCGTCTCAGACCAGGAGCAATGCAGAGGCTCATTGTCCCACACATGTGCAGGCATCACAGCCCAGGGGTGATGAGAACAGTCCGAGGGTAATTTGCCAATCTGGCAGCACTTCTTTCCAGAGGTCTGGGAGGCACGTATAGCAGAAGTCACATTTCCAGTGCATCCCCCAGCAGCAATCCCTCTTGCCTGTGATGCAGGCTGCTTGTGCTGGGATCTATAAGATGCTATCAGATTTTCCTACCTGAGAGTCCGCTACTGCGTCCCCAGACTTGAGAATAACATCCCAGCCCGCTTTGGAAAAACTGAAGAGAGACTGGGCTGGAGGAAGCTTCAGGAGCCAGGTCCCAAGGCCAAGTCTGTGAGGAGGTGAGGGAGAGAACAGCTCTTCCTCCTCTGGGGCTTCTGCTTTCTCGGCCACCTCCAGCAGTGCCTCCTTTCTGTCTCGGCTCGGTGAGAATTATGGAATTGCTATTATTACCCCAGGCCGGTGTCCGGGGCTTGATGGCTGCTGCCCTGGCAGCTCCAGCTCAGAGGGGAGCCAACTGCAATGACAATAAAACAAAGTCCTTGGCAGCTGAAGGCCTCTCGCTTGCACACTGGGGCTGACAAACGGGATGCGAAGCCAGTCCTGACTCCAGCTCCTTGGGAAGTCTTGGAGCTGGCCCATCGCCTCCCCACTCTGGGTCCAAAGGCATTTTTCAGCCCAGCTGGGAAGACTGTGACAGGCTCACTCTATCGACCTTGAGAAATGAATCTCAAGCCTTGGCCAGGTGTCCAGGGCATCTTTGGGAAGAGAGGCAAATGCATCTGCTGTGATTCGGCTGGCTTTGTCAGTCAACCAACCAAACAGGCAGCGTTCAGAGAAACCACTGTGTGCAAGGGCACTGCTCAAGACTTCGGGAATTCAGTGCATCTTTCTGAAGCACCTGCGGGGTATCAGGCACTATGCTAGGTGTGGGGATACATGGATAAAGGGGACAGAAAGCCTTGCCCTCTTGGGAGCTTATATTCCATTGTCAGGACAGAGATGAGAAACAGAAAAAATAAGTGACACCATGAGTTAGAAGGAAATGAGGTGCTGTGCAGACTCAGGGGATGGGGAGTGAAGGAGGCGGGAGGTTTCAAATGGGTGGTCAGGGAAGGACTCGCTGGAGGTGATACTGAAACCGAGACATGAAGAAGGGGAAAGATCAAAACATAAACCCCCAAATGACCCACTTTCCAGAGTTTACTGAAACAGAGGATGGCATGTGAAGCACCAGACTGAGAGGTGGGGGCCATTTGGAGGAAACTCACTGTGACTCAAAGAGGGGGTGACCCCCTTGAACCTGCTCCCTGAGAGCACTTTATGGCTTGAAACCTGGGTGAAATGCCCAAGATAAGCAGTGAGCAGAAATATAAGCAAAGAGTAGGACAAAGGCACATGAGAGCTAAATAGGGGATACTTAGGGGACACGGCATTCTAACAGGTGCAGGCCATGGGAGAGAAATATCGGGAGAGGTTTAGCAAGCTGAGCCCATGGGAAATCTCCCTTCTGCCCACTTAGAAAGCTACTGAGAAACCATAGATCTGTTGATTGTTCTCCCAAGACCAAGCCCTCTAGACCAGAGACCCTCTAGACCAAACCTGCCTGCCCATCAATATCATCTGGTTTTTAATAATATGGCTTCCTGGGGCCCTTTCTGGACCCATAAATCAGAATCTGTGTTTTTGAAAGCTGTCTAGGTGGTTCCAAAGACCAACTGGGTTTGGAGTCCACTGTTCCGACTCTACACTTTGATACTCTTTTTGCCTAAATCATTCCAGAGGCAGCACAGGTGGTAGGACATACACATCAGGGGGTTTTGCCCCCTGGGTGATCAGAGCCCCACTGGATGGGGCTGATCTGTGCATGTGTCACTTTCCACGAGGAAGGAGAGCCCCTTGGGAACAGGGGTTGTATCTTAACTTTTCTATATGAAAATTCAGGTTCTGAAACATAAGAGGCACTGATAAATATGTTCTGAACTGAACCGAGCTGAGCCTAGTTCTGCCAGGTACTATCCATCTGGCTGCGGTCATGGTATTTAACCTCCAGGGCCTCGGTCTACATCTATAAAATGGGTACAGTGATTCCTGCCTTTGTTGTCTCACAGGATTTCTGAGAGGCCCAAAGTGAGACAACTTGTATATGTCCAAAAACAGTCTGACAGTTTCTTTGCAAATAAATGTCCAGGAGAGAGGAAGCTTGACAGAGATGATCCAACACAGATCATCTTAAAGCCTTGTTTAACTTTGGAATACATCCCAAGCAGGTTTACCTTCCTGAATTTTTTCTTGTGCTTTAACTAAAATTCATACCGGCAAAAACTTACTATGTGTCAGATACTATTTGACAGCAGGAGCCCACAAATAAATAAGACATAGTCCTTACTGTCACCAGGCCCAAATTCAAACTGGGAGGAACAAACACGTGGACCAGGAACTCTGATGAAGCAAGCGGAATGATGATTATGGCAAAGGCTTCACTTCTAGGTCTGAAGTAATGAGCAAAAGAAAATCTCCAAGAGTTCACACAGAAAGCACACAGTGAGCAGATGAAGGCAATGAGATAGGAAACAGAGAAAACAGATCTTTTAGGACCGGCAAGTCAGGTGACATGACCAGAGTGAGGAGCAGGTGCAAAAGATGCGGGAGAGAGGTTGAGAGTGGTGATCAGCCTTGAAGGCGGCACCCAGCCACCCTTCTCTCCTGGTACTCATGCCTAGTAACTTCTACCAATAGACCATGTGTGGCAAAAGTGATAAAATATCACTCCCAAGATTAGGTTGCAAAAATGGGGTGGCTTCCTTCGTGGGCATTCTCTCTTGCTCTCTCACTGGCTCACTCTGACAGAAGCCAGTGCCGGCTTGTGAGGGGTCCTGTGGAGACACCTATATGTGGAGGAGCTGATATCTCTCGGCAGCAGTGAGCAAGGAGATGAGTCACTCAGTCCAACAGCCTGTGAGGAACTGAGTCAATCACGTGAATGAGCTCACACTGGGTCCTCCCCCACGGAGCCTTCAGAAGATCCTCAGCCCGGCTTGACTGCAGCCTAAGGTGACCCTGATTCATGATCCACAGAAACCATGAGATAATAAATGCTTGTTATTTTAAGCCAGCAGGTTTGGGGGCAATTTGTTACCCAGCAATGCATAACTAATTCAGGTAGCCATCAGAATTTTCAAGCATGAGAATGAAAATCAAACCTATTCTTTAACAACTGTGTTGACCGGCAATGCGAGTCCTCTGCGGGAATTCTGGTGAGATCTTGGGAACATGATCAAGGCAGTAGTATAAGGAACAGAGAAGAATGAATCAGAGATATTAAGAGGTAGTCTTGTCACGATTGGGTTCCAAGAGTTCAGATTACCCATTTATCTGGTTACTCAAACCAAAAACCTCAAAGTTGTCATTGATCACTAGTGCCCTTAAACCCCCACATTCAAGCCACCAGCAAATTTCTTCTTTACCTTTTCTCCCTCCCCTAGACTATATCCACATGAGAGCCATGAGAGCCACCTGAGAGTCACCTCCCCACTCACAATCCAGCAATGATTTCTCACTACACTTAGAATAAAGTAAAATCCAAAGTCCTTCCATACCCTGTGAGTGCCTATTATCTGGCTTCTGGCCACTCTAAGCTCATGTCTTTCTCTTCCCTTTTCTCCCACTCACTCAGACCCAGATAAATAGCCCCTTGCTATTCTCTGTTTGGAATTCTCTTCCTGCGAATGTTATGTTTGCACAGATCACTCCCTCAGTTCCTTCAGAAATGGCTTCCTGATGGGAGGCATTTAAGCTGAGAGCCTAAAGAAAAACCATGGAACTTGCCATCTGGGATGTGGGAGATTGGTCTTTAGAGTCACACCACAGGCTGTGGTATAGATAGCATCACCTTATGCCAGGACTGCAGAGCTGGGCCTAGAGGCCAGAGAGAATGGAGAACGTGCTTCTTGCAGGGTTAGGGATTTCATACCTGCCACTGACTCTTTAACCACCCCAGATACTTCTCACCCACCAATGGGCTTGATACTCTTGGCGAGGTGGCAGAGTAATACACTCAGATGCTGTCTTCACACCCGCCTGGGCAGCTGAGGCAACAGAGGCACAGGAAGGCAAAGTGCCTCATCCCAGGGTTTCTTGATGGCCAGTTCAAGTGCACCCCATCATCTTGAGTCTTCAAAGATGAGATCTATACAGGAAAGAATAAGTAAATTGTAATAAGAAAATAAGAGACATGTAAAAGTGCTTTGTCAATTGCTGTTCATTTAATAACCATTATATCTTAATATGTCATGGGTTTGAAACAGTCATTCACCGGCCACCTGCCCACCATGTGGTCAGGCACCATGCTAGGCTGTAGTTCTTCAATCTGAGTGCCCAAGATGTGCCAGAGTGAGGCCTGGGTGGTATGAGATAGGTCTGCTCAGTCTCGGAGCCATGGAGTGGACTTGGAGAGAGGAAAGCTTTTGTGGTCAGTTGCCTGGAGCTGAGGTGAACCACAGACCCCTCAGGTTCTCTGTTGTCCTCCCAGTGAAGGGTCTTCACAGTACTCTGTAGAGTCACTTGTTCTCCTTCTGCTCACACAGTAGCATTGCTCTGGGCTCCCAGAGAGGCCTCCTGTGGGGCACTGGAGTTGGCCTATAGGCCATGCGTCACAGGGAGTGTGGTGATATTAGATGGCTCCATGGGTGACCCAGTGAGTCAACAGTGTGCCCCTCCCCCCGGTCTTCTAACTCCTCATCTCCCTTACAGGCCACCCACAATGTGCTAGAAATGCCAGCTCTTTCATTTTCACTTTTTCCCTAAAGACAGAAGAAAAAAGACAAGGAGTTGGAAAAGCACAGGAGCCAGATAGGGTAGCAACGAGGTGCCAGAGTCAGCAGCCAGCCAGGGTGGTGACTAAGCTGGGGCACAGGGTTTGGGGACAAAACACATTCAGATTCTGGGGCGGTGGGTCCCTTTCTAGTGCTGCCATAAGTCTCTCAATCCCCCTTGGACAGAACTGGAAGGGGCTTTAAAGACCATCTTACCAACCTTTGGTTTCAAGTCAACCAAAGTAGTTAGATGAACTGCCCATGTTTGTAATTAAGCCAAATTTGTTCTGGCCTTAAAGAATGGAAGAGAAAGTTGAAAAAATAGTTACCTTGGCCAGAGAGCCTGGATTTCAAAGCACTCAACCATATAATGACACCTAATCATCTACCTATGATTGGTCTATGCCTGGCTTCCTCTAGGCCAGGCAAAGCTCCTTTAGGGCAGGGGCTATTTCCAAGATTCCTCTCATGTCATGGACACCCAGGAAATGTTGGCTCAAATCAGGCAAACAGAAGAAAAAAGCACAGCAGACGAAGGCCCAGCACTGCACAGAATAAATGATGAGCAAACAGTCACCTCCTAACTCACGTACAGCTCATTCCTGCTGACAAGTCAAAGCCAAAATTAAAAAGCAGTGTGGTCTAGTGGAAAAGCACAGAATCACAAATAATTATAGAATATTATTAACAGTATCAAGAAACATACATTGCATAGCACACTATTTTGCCACAGAGCTTCTCCATCATGGCTAAAGACTGCTAGCCAGGGCAGGTCCAGACCACACTGCTCCACCCAGGCCCCACCATCTCTCCAGGAGAGGAGCTGTCACAAGGAAAGGGGCCATTCGTTCTTTCTTGCTTGAAGCCCAGGCAGTGCCCGACAAATTCAATTTCCATGCTAGCCTTGAATGAAAAATAGCGTTTTTCAGTGCATGCCTTGCATTTATCACCCTCTCCAGGGGATGTGAGAAGTTAGAGAAAAGCATGATCTAAAATTACCATTGATTTTTTTGAAGTCACTATTTCATTATTTTGAAATTTCAGAAGGTATCGAAAGAGGGCACAAGATTTTTTAACACTCAGGAAAGGGGCTGGAGTTTGAAAGGTGGAGAAATCCCACAAATAAGCCTGCTTCTGCTCAGGGCACGTTCCCACTCCCGCGTCCTCCTCCTTCACCATTCTGCTTGCAGGAGTAACAAATAGTCTTCCAGCTGTATTAGAGAGTCACTTTCGTCCTCCCAGTTTTATTGGATCTTCATAACAGCTCTGTGATCCTGGCAGTTCTGAAGCCCCATTTAATTCCATAAATATTCATTGAACTGTTAGCAACGCCTGGTGCTCAATAGAAAAGCAATCTGGTGCAATGATTTCTAACTGCAGGTCTGGGAGAGGAGTCTCTCTAGTAAAGACGTGGGGTCCAGACAGGAGAAAGCTTTGCTCTCTGCACCTATCCAATGCCAAGCCAAGACTCGAAACCAGGTCCCCCAAACTTTTGCAATCCAGTATTCTGTCTACCACATCCCACAACCCCTTCGGTTGTCCCCTGCTCTAGGGAGGAAAGAAGGAAAGGGAGGGAATTAACACAACTGAGCACATTGTCTGCCAGCAGCAGGCTAGGCCTTTGCTCACACGCATGCATGTACAGGGGATGGTTATAACAACTGTCTTCTGTACTTACATGGCATTTTCCTGTCTGGAGGTCATTTCAGGCACCCACCCACCAAGCACTGGGAGTCTTGTAACCTCTCGATGCCTCAGTTTCTTCATCTGGAAAATGGCAGCAACCACATGCGCTGCCCAGGGTTGTTGTGCTGACTGGCGAGGTCAGGGTCTTATATGACATCTGTACCAACTTAGTCCCACTCCTGCTTTGTGGCTATACAACATCTTCTTACCCTTACTCTGCACCCGAATCACAGAGATGTGACGTGCCACTGCTGACCGGCAACATCGAGGTTCCTGACTCCCTGCTGAGGACCCTTTCCCAGCCCTCCTGTGGGACTAGTCTGCAGTGAGCTGGATTTGCCCTTCCTGAGAGCACAAGGGGATTCTAACAAGAAACAGTCCTAGTACCCCAGTGCCCCTACACAAACCAACTTGGAAAGAAGCAACCACCGTCAAATTAGGCCAGGCATTCTATTTTAAAACCTCAGATTTTATTTATGAGGTTTAGGCACTTGCAGTTGCTTTTAGAGTTTGGTTATTCCTGCTGGGGCATCAGAAGAACCTCATGATTAGCCCTCTATGCACGGCAGTTCCGGCTCTGACACCCAGCATGGGCCCTCCTGAAGTCCTTTCACAAATGCACCTAGCATCAGCTTGTTCCTGAGGGTAACCCCAGGCGCTCTCTTCCACGGGCTGAAAGTTGGGGTGAAGAACCGTGGAGAACCAAGGCCTCTGCTGAGCAGTGGTTCAATGCTAACCAATGTCACAGTGATGTGCACTACAGCCACAAAACCTCACTGTGTTCAGCTCCATTTAGTATCAAAAATAGCCATCTTTATCATTTTCTGATTCCTTTAAAATTGGTAAACTCAATAAGATATATACAGGAAATTTCTCATTACTAAAATATAAATTTTTAACATAAGGAAACTGATACCAAAATGTTCCCCCATCTTGCTGATTTGGAGTGTATTTTGTAGTCTTTCCTTAAACTACTCTCTTTGTGGTTCCTTCTAAGTCTGTTAAATGGATCCTCGCAAACAGGAAGTTTCTAGAGGTCAGAAAATAGTTCTCTCCCTTCACTGTCTTCCCAGAATATATTGGTGGGGGGGGATCCAGATATGTCAAGAGGACAGCTGGCTGGTTCAGTGGAGGGGGAGTCATTGGGCTCTAGTCCTAGCCTTGCCACTTTGCTGTGTAGCCTTGGGAAAGTTATTTCTCCTCTCTGATTCTCAGTTTCCTAGTTTGTGGGAGAAGCTGCTTGGTGGAAAGGAAGCCTGAGTAGCCTGCCTGCTGTGAATTCCTGTGACAGGAGGGGTCTTTGAGAACCTGGACTCAGGAACCAAAGACATCTAGGACTAAGTCATCGAACCTCTTGGTGCCTGAGCAACACTGAGATGATGATGATAAAATGCCTACTCTTTGGGTTTTGTGAGGAGTAATGAATGAATACGCATAAAGTGCTTCGAACAGAGTCTGGCACATGGTAAGCTGTCACTAGAAATAGTTCACACTTTGGTTACTTCCACGAAATAGAAAGGGACCTCCTTGAGGCAAAGGTGTCTCTTTCTTATCTTTATATCCTCAGCACCTGATGTGGGTCCTGGCAGGTGCTGGCTGGAAAGAAAGCTGAATTAAAATAAGAAGAAAGAGGCAGCTCTGAACCCAATATGTGAAGGGGGAGGGGGCAGCTGGGGAGTGACAAATGTATTCCTTATCGCCAACCTTTTAAAGTACGTGGGGGAAATGAGAACCTTCAGCCACGACCACCACCCCTCCCACCCGACTCTGCTTCTAGAGCCAGAGGAAATCCCGGCTCCCCTATTCTGGTCTGCAGGGCCCCCCCCCCCCCCCCCCGCCAATCCCACTTCCCAACTCGGCCCATCTCGATTGCCCCTAGGTCTTTTTTCATCCCTTCGGTTATCTTCAAACTGTGGGAAACAGTAGTCAAAAAAGAAACAGCCCTCAGCCGGCCCTCAGCCCCGGCCAGTAACCCAAGCTGCAGAGGGAAAGCGGCAATTATGGTTTGGGGTTTCTCCCCCCTCCTTTTCCAGCTTCTTGACTCACTTTTCATCCTTCTCCTGCCTTTTGAGGGCTCAGCACAGAGCTCCATGGCACTGCACCCTAGGGGTGGCTGGAGATGTGGCCGCAGCCAAGCCCCCTGCTTCCTCTGAGCAAGGCAGGGCGGGCCCTACTTGCCCCTCCGCTGGCCCCGCTGCCTCTCTGCAGCGCCTGGCGGGCTCGCCCCTTTCGCTGAAGGAAATTTATTAGCAGAGGCTGCGGGGAGGGCTGGGGTTACTGAGACTTCATTACTCTTACAAAATATACTATGGGACGTTTACTAGTGTCTCGTGAAGTGTGGCCATAAATCAGGGGCTCCGTGGCGCTTGTCGGAAGAAACGAGGAAAAGTGCAAGTTCGCCTTGCCCTGGACCTCCAGCCAGTCCCCTGTCCCTGATCAAGGCCATGGCCCACCCAGACATGCCCCCTCACCCCAAGACCTACCTGGCCCCTGGGCCAGGCACAGGCTGTCCTTCTGATCTGAATGAAAATGTCATCTAATTTCAAATCCACCCATGTCACACACTGAATCTCTCCTGGAAATAATATTTCCTCTGCCAATCTTATTCTCTGGGCCCTGGAGACCTACAAAACTTCTGTGCAGCATGATCCTGTTTCTAATATATATGTGTATGAAGGAAATATACCCGAAGCTTAACAGTGATTCGCTGTTGGTGGAACAATTACAGGTGATTTTTATTAACTTCTTTATACTTTCCCCAGTTTTCCACACTTTTTGAAAAATAAAAATGTGTCACTTTTCGAATCAGAGAAAAATGTTGCTTTTTTTGTAAAAAGAAAACCAAAAAACAATCATGGGAAAATATGAATATGTTTGTATTATTCATAAAAATATAAAAATATAAACAACCTAAGTAGGTAACAATTAGCCTACATTTCCAGAACAGAATATCACATAGCCGCTCAAAATACTGGTCATGAAGAGGTGAGGAAGTGCTTATGACTTAGCCCTAGCAAAAAAATAAATAAATGAAATAAAAATAAAAAGGCAAAAGTGAGCATTTTTTGTATACATGTGCTGATTAGTAGTATATAAAAAGTATACATAAGACATATTGTTGTATTAGGGTGTGGTGTTCTGGAATACTTTCTTTTTCTCTTTTCTGTTTTCCAAATTTTGTGTAGTCTGGTTAGCATTCCTTTGTAATTTTTAAGTGTTTGTAAAGAGAAAAGAATAAGGGAACCGTGTCTTGGCCTCTTCCCCCCTCACCAAACCTCACAGCACAGTACCACACACGTGCTGTCGCCCCACATTAAAACATGAGGCCCGGGGTGCCGTGGTGAGTTCAGTTCCGTTGGGACAATCTGGAACAATCAGCTCCACCAATGAACTTTTTATGGAGTTTCTGACTTTGAAGCTAAGTAATGAGACTTGGCCCCTGACCAGGCCTTGAAATGTTCAAAGTGGCCTCCTCATGTCAATTAGCTAATCCCAGGCATCTGAGGTGGGTGGGTGGGCAGGCGGGCAGCGAGGCCCTAGTTGCTGGAAGATAGGAGGGGTAGGTGTCCCAGCCTGAGCCCAGGAGAAGAGTTTGAAGGTCCGGCTTCCAGCCTGTGGGCAGACTTGTGGGGATCCTTCTGACGGACCCTCCTCCCCAGCCCTTTCCTCCTGTTTTACATCTGGTGGCAAGTCCAAGGAGGGAGGTGGGTGAGGGCACTTGTGATGTTCAGGGCTCTAAGTTGGCCTCTACCAAAGGAGTACTTCTTTAGAAATGAGACATCACCTGTTTGAGGGGAACTGGCTGGTCTCGAGCCCCCCCTGGCTGACCAGCAAGCCCACTACTATAAGCCACCACCCCAATGCCTTAGCCCATGCTAGAGGCACTGCCCCTGGTCTCTGTTCAAAGAAAGTCCTGGGAGTTCTTTAGCAGCTGGAGACAAAGAAACTCTCCCTCTTTCCTACCCAAGGATTTAAAAATAAATTGACCTACCTCAAGGAAGGATTCCTCAACCCCAGAAGAGAGGCATATTTTGCTAGGTTTGGCTTGGGGGGAGGGGGAGTTGTGGGCTTCCCCTCACCTTTATTTTTTGATAAGAAGTCACTCTGTCCTGACCTGGTGGGGACAGAGGCAGGTGAACTTCTAGCCCACCCCAGATAATCGCTTCACTCCACATTTTGAATGGGTCTCACAGCATTTGGAATTTCAGTGGCTTTTGGTTTTGATTTTTAAAGGGAAAAAAGAAAACATTTGCCTTGAGGCGATGAATTCTCCTGGCAGCTACAAGGAGCCTGGCAATGTTGAGACCTTTACTGGCAGGGGTGAGAAGATGAGCTGGTTGATTGTAGTGTGTTCAGAAGTTTAAAACAGGAAAAAAGACAGAGCGAGGGTTTGCGGGAGTGGGCCTGGGCCTGGGGTGGGGGTAGGGGACCAAGACCTCCAGATCTGTGCTCCTCTCTACTGTAAATTATAAGCCTGCTTTTTAAAATTTCCTTTCCCAGAACAATGTTATTCATTCAACTCCAAAGTAAACATTGGGCTTAGATACTCAACAGTTTGGGAGAACAAACTGTCCTCGTTGTCAGGGTCTTTACCTGTCAGGGGCCTGATTACACCCATATATCTTCATGGCAACCATCAGCAGCCGCCGTGGACTGAGGAGGGACTGGGCAGCAGTCCCCACTTCCCACAGGAGCCAGGCAGCCCCTCAGGGCCAGTCCAGGGCGAGCAGGGCTTGGCCTCTCATGAGCCAGGCTACAGCAGGGTGTCTGTTCAGGGCTCCAGCCTGACCCTAACCTCTGGGGCAAGGAGGAGAGCCAAGGAAATGCTGAGGGCCTGGAGAGCACCAGGGCGGGGGAGGAAGAGGGGAAGGTGGTGTCTGAGCAGCCTTCAAAGTGATAGATGTTTGTACAGAGGGGAGTTGATTTGGGGAGGAAAGCAAGCCTCCATAGTAAATCATACGATCAGATGTCGGTGCCTAGAATATGGAAGGCCATTTCCTTTCTCCTGAGGGAAGGCCGCTTAATTAAGAGATCTCCAGGCACTTGACTTTTCTCATAAATTTTAGAGAGCTGTAAAACTCAGTGTTCGTTTCTGTGTGTGTGTCTATCTGTCTGTGTGAGCGCACGGGGGACAGAGAGAACAGCTGCAGTGAGCTCCGCTCAGAGTGGCACTCACACTACTGCCTAGCTCAGACCTGTCTTTTGTGCCTCAGTTTCCCCATGTTAGGAATGGCAATAATGAGGCTGCCTCTCATATGCCTGCCTGCAGGTAAACATCACTCACCAAGTGGGGAAGCACAGTTCTCTGACCGTCAATGCATGGAGGGGGAGGCGCCCGCAGGGGCGGAAGGGGACTGTGGACTGTGATCTGACTGCCTGGATTGAGGGTGGCTGGAGGAACACTGAGCCCGGACCCAGGCCCCAGACAACAGTTTCATATATCAGGAGTCACAGCAATCCATCCTTCCCAGCTCCCCCAGGGATGCCCCAGTTTCTCTGGTGAGCCTTCCTCAGAACCCCTGGCTGGGATCTAAAGTTTCCTGCTGTCCTCTAAGGAATATTTGATTTCCATAGCACAGTCTGCTTCCTTTCCAGAAGAACTCATTTCCCTTCCTGGCTTATCTGATTGTGGGTATCTCAGGGACAACTTGTCACCTATCGTTTTCCACAGAAACGAACGTTAGCAGTTGGGGAGCTGTGGTTGGGAGGCATCCTGAGGAGCCAGTGATGCCAGGACCAGGCGGAGGGTGGGGAGAGAGAGCTCCGCTCAGGCAGGAGGCCAAGGCAAGGAAAAGCAGTCCATCCCGGAACAGCGCCGGCCGAGGCAAGGTGTTGTTCGCATGGAAACGAAATGCTGAGTGTGGCATTTTCCCTCCATAAAGCACCTCAACTCTCCTGAGGGCCTGGTTCCCACAGCGCCCCAGTGAACCGGTAAGGCCAGTGTTGTGGCTTCATGTTGCAGAAAGAAGTGCTCAGCTGAGGAAAGGGAGAGCGGCCTGGTGAAAGTCGCACTTCCAAAGGTCCGAAGCCCAGTCCTCAAACTCTCTTCTTCTGGGTTCTCCTCAGGTTGGGTAACAGTGTAGCCACAGCACATAGGGAGTTACAGCTCAGAGAAGCGGGGAGGGGTCTTGTGTTTTCATTTTAGGACTGCTCATGGATGGCACTGTGAGACGTGTGACAGATGTGTGGAAGTTGCTCTGGCTTCTGTGGCTCCAACCACATAGGGTGCATCTGTGGCAGTGGTAACCCCCAGTGTCTGGGATAGTTTGGGTGCATTCCCGGCCTGCTTTGTCCTTTTAAGCCCTAGATTCCATTTGGTGGTGAGTGCTGGGAAGGGTCAAGGTAGATAATGTCTGGGAGCATGTGGGCATGGAGTGGGCTCTCTCAACGCATTGGTTGTATTCTTCTAGAAAATGGGAATATGCGCTTAAGCTAAACAACTGATGTGCTACAGGTCCACCCCACGCTGAACTGGTTGAGGAAACAAGATTAAATGTTGTCACCAGGTCTGTGGGCTCCCTCCCTCGAACATGGCAACGCCAAGGCTACGGGGAATGGAGATCAGGATGCAGAAGAGAGGTCTGGTGCTACAGGAAGGGAGCAAAGGGCTCTAAAATATCCCCCCGAGCACGCTTTCCTTAGGTCTATGGTTCCATCTCATCATTGTCGCAATGCTACTTTATTTCCTTTTCTGTTTCCTCCATAAAAAATATGCATTGCTTATATAATGCATAACATAGTAAAATAGTTTTATAACAAAATTCATGTTTGGGACACTAAAGAGCCCTATTCCTTTTCATTGCCAAAGTTACTCACATGCATAATGAGGTAGATTAACAGTATGAAAACTCTCTTTGGCTCGGCGCCTGTGGCTCAACAGGCTAAGGCGCCAGCCACGTACACCTGAGCTAGCGGGTTCGAATCCAGCCCGGGCCCACCAAACAACAATGGTGGCTGGAACCAAAAAATGGCCGGGCGTTGTGGTGGGCGCCTGTAGTCCCAGCTACTTGGGAGGCAGAGGCGGGAGACTCGCTTGAGCCCAGGAATTGGAGGTTGCTGTGAGCTGTGATGCCACTGAACTCTATCCAGGGTGACAGCTTGAGGCTCTGTCTCAAAAAAAAAGAAAACTCTCTTTATGGACAAACCCTTCCAGAGGATGGGGGGTTCACATTGTTCAAAGAACAAACGTGCACTAACCACCTCAAAGGCATCAGGGACTGTGCCAAGTGCCAGAGACCCAGGGATGAGTAAGTCATGCCCCCTGACCAACACCACACAGCTTCAAACAAAGTCACGTGTGTTCTTTACACCTTCCTCCTCCCTTCCCATAATTCCTGCCTGGCCAATGAAATATGGTGGAGAGAGCTCTGGATGAGAAGTCAGGGGGCTGGGGCATTGCAGACCTGGCTCTGCATGACACTGGGAAAAACTTTTCCCTTCTCTGTGCCTCAGTTTTCCTATCTATACAAGGGGCTGGCCTATAGGATTTTCATATTTCTCTCCAGCTGTGTGATCCTATTATCCAAACCTCTTCTTGTGCAGAACTAATCCTGAAGCCGCCCCTGCATTCCCCATTAAGTGCTGACAAGATGTAAGGCTCACCTGAAAGCCACACCCAGCTTGTCTGAGCCAGTGATGTGGGCGGTGTGGCTGGATTTCCTGGTGTGGACTTGGTCTGGGTTCAGAACCCACGGCTTTTCCAAAAGGTGAGTGGTGGTGCTACAGTCCCTCTGTCCCTAGCCCTCCTTGGTCTCTCCATTCCTCCTTGAAGAACAAAGATGGAAGGGAGGCGCCCAAGTGAAAAGCAGTGTAAAGAAGACCTGAACACTCCCACTTTAAAGGAAATGCGAATTAAAGGCAGAGGACGAGAGAAATACAACCACAGGTCACTAATTATGGGAAAAGGTTTTCTGTACCTGGAGAGATGCCTGCTCTGAGCTGACACAATGCTCCCTAATATTTAGCACAATGTCCCTTTGAATTTACAGCCCTACTCAAATTCAGTATATCTAGAGCAGGGATCCTCAAACTACAGCCTGCGGGCCGCATGTGTTGGTGTGAATTGTATTTGTCCCCATTTTGTTTTTTACTTCAAAATAAGATATGTGCAGTGTGCATAGGAAGTTGTTCATAGTTTTTTTTTTAACTATAGTCCGGCCCTCCAACGGTCTGAAGGACAGTGAATTGCCCCCCTGTTTAAAAAGTTTGAGGATGCCTGATCTAGAGATTAGTGTGAGTGGAAAAATCCTTCCCTGCAACACCTGATTCGGGTCCCTCTATACCCCATGGTGGTACAGTTCAAGTTCTGCTGGTTTCTACTCTGCATGTTTTAGAGGCTGCCTTGACAGTCTTCGGAGGCAGCCAGCACCCCTATCGCTCTCTCTGATCCCAATGGAAATGACTTGGCCCCATCAAAATGCTCATGAGGGGCATTTAGGCTCTGTGTGGGCCCAGCCATTTCCCAGAGGCTCAGCTGCCCAGTTGACTTCCCCAGCTCAATTTGCCAGGGACAGACTCAATACGTGCCTTTCATCCCCATGTCATTAGCACCACCTCCATTCACACTCAAAATTGACCGAGCATAGAAGAGAAACATCCAGTGACCTACCCATGAGGCAGAGTGGCCCTCCCAGGAATGAGAGTTTGGAACTCACCGTATCAAATTCAGGAATACAGACCCACCCTCAGCAAATATGTGAGAAAGGTCTCCTGGGTCCCACCCCCCAAAGTTTTCAGCCACCCAACCTGAGACAAGTTTTCATCTCCTTCCCAGTGATAGGTATCTCTCAAATTTACCTGTCCCCACCCCCTGGACCAGTGGTTCCGCAAGTGTGGTCCCCATCCCAGCAGTATCAGCATCACTTGGGAACCTGTTAGAAATGCATACTCTCAGGCCCACTGGGGACCTCCTAGATTGGGAACTCAGGGGGCAGGCCTAGCAATCCATGTTTTCAAAAACCCTCCAGGAGAGATGAGAACTGCTGCCCTGCACCATCAGAGTGGAGCTGCACCTGTGCCTCTCCATCTCCTCCTAGAGGAGAAGTTGAGAGCCAATGGGGGTACGCTGCACCCTGAATTCAGCCAGAAATGACGCCTGCCTTGCCTGTATTACATCTGACTACCCACTTTCAGGTTCTCAGGAACAAGGTATCCGCCTCTGGGCTATCTGTGTGATCTAAGTGAGACGCTTTCTACTCTGGGCCTTAAAGAGCAATTTCTTCCTCAGTACAACTCAGGGGTTTTCTTAAATGACCTATAAAATCCTTCCAGGTATGATATCCTCAAATCATAAGCCAAACTGTGTGTCCATAAATCTTCCCCCAGATAATGTTCACATTTCCATGGGAGCCTTGGTAATTTGACTGAGGGAGAGCTTGGGCCACAACAAGACAATTACAGAAGATCTCCTGGTGACCCTCAAATACATCTTAGAATCAGCCTCTTAAAATTAAAAGAGGCATTAGGGCAGAGCTTATCAACCTCAGGACCACAGACATTTACATTCCTTGTCGTGAGAGCTGTCCTATGCATTGTGGAGTGTGTAGAAGCATCCCAGGCCCCTACCCACTAGATGCAGGTAGCTCTGCCATCTCCCTCCCCAAGATGTGACAACCAAAAATGTTTCCAGGGGTTATAAATATGCTCCGGGATATAAATCATGACTTCGTAATCTGTCTAGCTGGGTGAGCACTCCCACACTCTTTCCCTGAGTTTCCTCCATTCCCTCCACAGGACTCCTGGCTCAGTCTACAGTGGGTCAGCAAGAAGGCTGGTGCCTCAGAAAACTGCCTCAGTGTGGCCTCCACCCAGGCCCACCCCCACAATAACTCCACCCAACCCACTCCACATTCTTGGGTTGAGTGATCCTGGCTTCACTATATAAACACATAGTAACCTGCCTATCAGGCAGAGTGGCCCTCCCAGGAACTGAGAGTTTGGAACTCATTGTATCAAATTCAGGGACACAGACCCACCCTAGGCAAATATGCAAACAAGGATAGGCCACTTTCTAATTGTGTGACCTTGTACAAATGACTCAGCCTCTCTGAGCCTCAGTTTTCTCATCTGTAAAGCAAGAACCATGGCACCTCCTGCGCTGAGATTGTGGTTGCTCAGACGTGCTGCACAGAGCACTCGGCATTAGCATTATAATGAGACAATGGGAATGATGCTGCCATATAAATTGTTTCTTTTCTTCTGTCTCCAAATTTTAATTTCATCTTCAATTCACAAGGGTAGACTTGCCCAGGAGAGGTTTTGTTTGGTTGGTCTGGATTTTTCTCCCAGTGAGCATGACGGCCCACTGCCGTGGGTGCAAGCAAACTAGGATGCTTCTGAGCAGCTTGGAGAAGGGGGTTGGAGAAGATTTAGTTACATGCATCTGCCTGGCTTGGCCTAAAGAAACAGGGGAACCTGACCAACAGACTCTGGACCTTGGAGCCAGCCAGGACATGAAGAAAGGTCCTGTCCCTGTATAGAATAGAAGGGCCTAGAGACCTGGACACATACAAGACATCCTTTTTGAAGGGAACCAACTCTATTCAGCTCCCTGGGAATGTGGATATAGGGTTATCTGGCTTCCAGTTACTCATGAGAAGCTGAAAGTTTGGAGTTTTATAAAGTAAAACTTCCAGATCTCTAAAAACAGTGAATCACTTAAAAACCTTTGGTAGAGAGAGAGACCCTGAAATAACTCAGTAACATAATATTTACCCAAAACAATCCTACAGGCTAGACTCAGTGGCTCACACTCTGAAAGACTGAGGCAGGAGGATCACTTGAGTTTAAGAGTTCAAGACCAGCCAAGCAAAAGCAAGACTCCTTTCTCTATTAAAAATAGAAAATTGCGGCTCGGGGCCTGTGGCTCAATGGGCTAAGGCGCCGGCCATGTACACCTGAGCTGGCGGGTTCGAATCCAGCCCGGGCCTGCCAAACAACAATGACGGTTGCAACCAAAAAAAAAAAAAAAAATGGCTGGGCGTTGTGGCGGGCGCCTGTAGTCCCAGCTACTTGGGAGGCAGAGGCAAGAGACTCGCTCGAGCCCAGGAATTGGAGGTTGCTGTGAGCTGTGATGCCACAGCACTCTACCCAGGGTGACAGCTTGAGGCTCTGTCTCAAAAAAAAAAAAAAAAAAATAGAAAATTGGGAGGATGGGTGAAGGGAGAGTAAATGGTGGGACCACACCTACAGTGCATCTTAGAAGGGTACAGGTGAAACTTACTAAATGTAGAATATAAATGTCTGAACACAGTAACTAAGAAAATGCCATGAAAGTTATGTTAACCAGTTCGATGAAAATATTTCAAATTGTATATAAAACCAACACATTATACCCCATGATTGCATTAATGTACACAGCTATGATTTAATAAAAAAAAAAAAAAATGGAAAATTAACTGGGCATTGTGGCACATGCCTGTAGGCCCAGCTACTTCGGAAGCTGAGGGAGAAGGATCGCTTGAATCTGGAATTTGAGGTTGCTGTGAGCTAGACTGAGGCCACAGCACTTGAGCCAGGGCAACAGAGTGAGACTCTGTCTCAAAAAAAAAAAAAAAAAAAAAAAAATGCTATGAAATAAGTACTATGATTATCCTAATTATATATTGAGGAAACTGAGGCACAGAGAAGTTAAATAATCGGCCCAAAGTCATGTAAGTAGAAGTGGATGTGGGGAGAGCCTAGCATAGGAGGGGTTAAGGAGGAACTATAGGCCTTGTGCTGAATAAAAGGAGACAGAGCCAATTTTTCTACCATAACAGCAAATTGGCCCCAAATTAAGCCAATACCCAGTTCTTATTGCCTCTGCAAAGAATTAATAAACCACGACATGCTCTGAAATGGGGGAAGGCCAGCTGCTCAGTAATGTCAGAAAGCTCTTTGCAGAGTTGGAGATGTTCTGCCTTAGCAAGAAAAATGATCATGCCACAAACATGCAGAGAGGGGCCGCCATTGCCTGTGCCCACTCCTGGCTCAGCTCAGAAGTGTGCCTACCGCCAGAAGACAAGGCCTTGCAGTAGCTGGCTGTTGGAGCGTTAATAGCTGTGGCCTCCCAGAGAACACTCTGGAATATTTTAGGTTTATATTTTGCACATGGTGTGCCAAATCATTCCCTCATTCTGTATATTAGATGGTTAGTTTCCTTTTTCTAGTTAAAGGATTAACTAGAATTATCAGTAATCATGAGCTTCCCCCCAAGGACAGGTCAAAGGAAATTAATGGAAACTGCAGCAATCGAGACATGGGTCAGCTCTACAAAAGGAATTCCTGACTAGGAGAATTATCCCTGGCATCGTTACTGAGGGTGGATTTAGAACCTGTCATGGATTCTAGGCAGAGCTGGAAATTCCCCATGGCTCAGAGTCGAGATTACAGGCAAAAAGCAGGGAAAGGAAGGGAGGCAGGTTAAATATTTCACCATGAATAGTTCCATAAAGTCGGCGCTGATTGGAGGCCTTTGGAATTTCAGCCTGAGGAAATTCAGCCTGATGTCACAGACGGGAACACTGTGATGGAGCCTAGACTGTTACTTGTTGAAGCCAAGCAACAGCAAAGCCAGAACCCAGGGCCTTGGTGCTCGCCATGGTCTCCCAACCTTGACCTAGTAATGGTCACTGCTGAGGAGACTGCAGTCTTCCCTGACTCTCAGTTTGTTGGCCTCTAAAATGAAACACTGGACTTGGCACAGCACAGTGCAATAGCCTATTTGCCAGTCCACTGCTCCCCTACCCCCATCTACACTGGAGTTAAGTGCCTCAATGATGCGGACCATGGCTTCCTCATCTTTGTCACTGAGGCCCTCCAGTAAGTGTTGGGGGACTGGGTAAAGTCTCAGCTCCTGTGTATACAACCTCTGTGAAGTGCTGGACAAGGACACCCTATACCACAACATGGTATCATCATTGCAACTGGGACAAATAATAAATCTGGATCCTAGGAGCTGCATCAAATATGGCAAATGCTATCTTGTCGACCTAGGGGAGGGGTGTATAAGCATTACCTGTTAGGCTAGTCATTATAGGAAAAAGAATTCATTATACTTTTCTGTTGAACATTTTCACATCAGTCAAAAAATTTAATGGTAACTTAAAGTTTACTCCTAAAAAAGGACACTCATGAAGGTCAGTTCTGGAACACATTCATTAGATGTCATCATTCAATCGATGTCTATTATTGTTAATGGAATGTCCCATATTCTTTGGTGGCACAAAAGTGAAGAAGACTCAGCTCCTGCCCTCAAGGAATGTGAAGAGAAATGAGACTCAGGCCAACACTGCCACCAAACAAGGCAGACCTCACTGCAGGGGGAGATGTGGAGAGCTAGTTTGGTCAAGCATGGCCAACTCTTTGCCAGTTCTTCCACTGACCTTCCCTCTCCCCCTGACCAACTCAGCTGACATTAACCTACTGCACAACCATAGTCATACCACAGGCACATTGGGAGAAATCCAAAGGCTGGCTGATAATCAGGGACGCCTGAGGAGAGCTTGGGGCCCCTCACCCTCTCATTTCCTGCTATGAGATATTTGCACACATGATCCATGAGATTGGAATGAAACAAAGAGGAAAATGTTGGTAAGAGATGAGGGTCCAGTTTCATTCTTCTACAGGTTGCCAGCCAGTTCACCCAACACCATTTATTAAATAGGGAATCTTTCCCCCAATAAATGTTTTTGATAGGCTCATCAAAGATCAAATGATGATAAATTGGCTGGGTTCATCCCTTGGTTCTATTCCAGAAACCTACCTCTCTATTTTTGTGCCAGTACCAGTCTGTTTTGATCACTATAGAGTTATAGTATAACCTGAAGTCTGGTAACATGATACCTCCTTATTTGTTTTCATTTCTGAATAATGTTTTGGCCATTTGAGGTTTTTTCTGATCCCACGTGAAATGAAACACTATTTTTTCAAGCTCTTTAAAGTATGACAATGGTGCTTTATGACCGTAGCTCAGTGGGTAAGGCGCCAGTCACCTACAACAGGCTGGCGGTTTCAAACCCAGCATGGGCCAGTTAAAACAACAATGGCAACTGCAACAACAACAATAAAAAAAAAAAAAATAGCCAGGCATTGTGGTGGGCACCTGTAGTCCCAGCTACTTGGGAGGCTGAGGCAAAAGAATCACTTGAGCCCAAGAGTTTGAGGTCACGATGGCACTCTACCTAGGGCTACATAGTGAAACTCTGTCTCAAAACAAATATATAAATAAATAAAATAAAGTATGACAATGGTTCTTTAATAGGGATTGCATTAAATCTGTAGTTGCTTTGGGTAGTATAGACATTTTAACAATGTTGATTATTCCCAACCATGAGCATGATATGTTTTTCCATTTGTTTTTGTTTTTGTTTTTGTTTTTTTGGTAGAGACAAAGTCTCACTTTATCACCCCTGGTAGAGCGCCGTGGCGTCACACAGCTCACAGCAACCTCCAACTCCTGGGCTTAGGTGATTCTCTTGCCTCAACCTACCAAGTAGCTGGGACTACAGGCACCCGCCACAACACCCAGCTGTTTTTCTGTTTTTGCAGTTCAGCCGAGGCTAGGTTTGAACCCGCCACCTTTGGTACATGAGGCCGGTGCCCTACTTGATGAGCCACAGGCGCCGCCCTGTTTTTCCATTTGCTAACATCTTCAGCTATTTAATTTCTCAGAGTTTCATAATTCTCTTTATAGAGATCTTTCACTTCCTTTGTTAGATAAATTCCCAGATATTTCATCTTCTTTGGCACTACTGTAAAAGGAACAGAGTCCTTGACTTTATCTTCAGCTTGACTATTGTTGGCATATATAGAAGCTACTGATTTGTAAGTACTGATTTTGTATCCTAAGACACTGCTGTATTCCTTGATTACTTCTAAGAGTTTTGTAGTTGAGTCCCTGGAATTTTCCAGGTATAGGACCATATCATCTGCAAAGAGTGAGAGTTTGATCTCCTCTGGCCCCATTTGAATACCCTTGATCCCCTTCTCTTGCCTGATTGCAATGGCTAGAATTTCCATTACTGTGTTGAATAGCAGTGGAGACAATAGGCATCCTTGCCTAGTTCCAGACCTGAGAGGAAATGTTTTCAATTTTACTCCATTCAGTATGATATTGGCTTTGAGTTTGCTACACATGGCCTCTATCAGTTTCAGAAATGACCCTTTAAAGCCTATTTTCTTGAGTGTTCAGATCATGAAATGGTGCTGGATATTATCAAAAGCTTTTTCTGCACCAATTGAGAGAATCACGTGGTCTTTGTTTTTTATTTCATTTATGTGATGTATTATATTTAAGGATTTACATATGTTGAACCAAACCAACCTTGTAACCCTGGGATAAAACCAACTTGATCATGGTATATAATTTTTTTGATGTGTTGTTGAATTCTGTTTGCTAGGATCTTATTGAACATATTTGCATCAATATTCTTTTTTTGGGGGGGGGCAACATTGACCTTTAATGATATTGGTGTATAGTTTTCTTTCTTTGTTGGGTCTTTTCCTGGTTTGGGGATCAGTGTAATATTCGCTTTGTAGAATGTGTTGGGGAGTATTCTTTCTTTTTCTTGCTTTGGAAAGGGTTATATAATACAGTTATTAGTTCCTCTTTGAAGTTTTGGTAGAATTCTGATGTGAAGCCATTTGGTCCCAGACTTTTCTTTTTTGGGAGATTTTGTAATGTTTAGGCTACTTGGATAAAAGATTTAAACTTAAGACATGAAACTATAAAAATAGAAGAAGAGAGTGCAGGGAAAACGCTTGAAGAAATTAGCTTGGGAGAATTTTTTATAGGGACAACCCTCCTAGCAGTTGAAGCAACACCAAAAATATATTACTGGGGTCTGATCCAACCAAAAAGCTTCTGAGCAGCCAAGAGCACAAAAGTAAAGCAAACAGATAGCCTTCAGAGTGGGAAAAGATATTTGCAGGTTATGCTTCTAACAAAGGTCTGATAATTAGAATCCAAAGAGGACTCAGACTAATCAATAACAAAAGAACCAACAACCCCATTTCTATGTGGGCAAGAGACCTGAACAGAAACTTCTCTGAAGAAGAAAGGCGTGTGGCCTAAGAGCACATGAAAAAATGCTCATCATCTTTAATCATCAGAGAAATGCAAATCAAAACTACCTTCAGATATCATCTAACTCCAGTAAGATTAGCCCACATCACAAAATCGCAAAACTACAGATGTTGGCATGGATGTGGAGAGAAGGGAACACTTCTCCACTGCTGGTGGGAATGCAAACTAATGTGGAAAGAAGTTTGAAGAATACTTTAGGAACTAAAAGTGGACCACCATTCAATCCTGCAATTCTTCTACTAGGTATATACCCAAATGATCAAAAATCATTTTACAACAAGGACATTTGCACCAGAATGTTTACTGAAGCCCAATTCATAATCACCAAGTCATGGAAGCAGCCCAAATGCCCATTGACCCACAAATAGATTAACAAATTGTGGTATACATATACCATGAAATACTATGCAGCCATAAAACAAGATGGAGACTTCACGTCTTTATGTTTAAATAAAAGATGGAACATATTCTTCTTAGTAAAGTATCTCAAGAATGGAAAAAAGAGTATCCAATGTACTCAATAATACTATGAAATCAGTATATAATCACCTACACATTCAAAGGAATGGTAAAACATAACTATAGTCTGGAAAGAGAAGGGGAGCGGGGAGACTGGCAGGAGGGAGGGTATTTGGGGGGATCTCACTTAATGTGCAAAACGCAATGATACATTTCAAAACTATTAAGAATAGCGTATAAATGTTTTACCACAACAAATAAGTGAGGAGATGGTCATGTTAATCAGTAAGATGTAAGCATTCCACATTGTATATCAAATCAGCACATTGTGCATAAATAAATGCATAAATGCATTAATGTACACAGTTACAATTTAATGAAAAATAAAAAACCGGAAAATGAGCCACAAAAGGATACATGTATAGAAGTGGGAGTATAGGCTCATTGCTGCGGGAACCTACTTTGGGAGAGGTAGGGTAGCACATTCTTGGGCTAATGATGTGGTTTCAAATGTCACTGCCAGCAGTATGACATCTCAAGTCCAGAGACATGGTTGATGCACATATTTGTAAGAGAGCACAGAAAAGCACCAGATTTGTCATCAGGCCACACTGGATTCAAATCCGGGGTCTGTCACGTACTGGCAGTGTTCAGCCAGTTGCTTAGCCTCACATTTGCCATCTGTGAAATGAGGTTAACAAATGAGTACATCACAGGGCTCTTATGAATATTTAACAAGATCATACAGATAAGAGTTACCTAGCAGAGCCTGACATGAGTTGTGTTCAGTAAACGTTTTCTTACCATTTACCCCTCCCTTTGCAAGCTAGATATTTGCTTCATAGGTCTTCTGTGTATGCATAACCTGGTCAAGGTGGGCCCTTGCCTGGCTTTTTTGGGCTCAGAGTAGACACCCCTGCCATCTTTTTTAGGTTTCCAATTTGAGTTCCATCTCCTACAGTTTTGGGCAAATGCTCAGCTAGGCCAATAAGTGATGATCTCTCCCAAGTTGGTTTGGGTTCCTTCAGAGGCCGACCTGGGGCAAGGATTTAAGTATATGGAGTTTATTTGGGAGGTGACCTCAGTAAACACTAGCAGGGGAGTGAGGAAGTGAGATAGGCAAGGAAGGAAGCCAATGAGGAGAGTATCAATAGTCAGGCTGCCATTAGGGGCAAGTGGGTAACAACTGGAAGCTCAGTCCCATGGAGGGCTCCCGGGAGACAGTGAAAATCAGTACAGACCTCAGAACTGCCTGCTTAGGGTAAAGGGAGGTGGGGGTATTTATCCTCTAACTCCCATCTAACGTTGGCTGAGGGCTGCTCCTAGGCACATGAGCTGGGAATTTTCAACCTGCTATGCAGATGAGCTAAGAAAAAGCCTTCAAATCCTCAGCTGTCATTGTTTTTAGTATGAAGTGGAAGCTGCTCTCGGCATACAGTGAAGTGAGCACCAAGAGGTATGAATGGATCCCAGCATCACCTATGGTATCACTTTGCATGGAATTCCTTCTTACCACAGTTATGTAACTTGGGTTTTTGGTGTTTAGGGGCCTATTTACATGAATTTTCTACCTAAATTTTTCATAATCTTCTAAAATCTTTCGGTTCCAAATAAGTATGCATATGGCTTACTAAGACATGCACAATATGGATTAAGACTGTAAAATCCTTTAGGGGAGCATCTTCTTCTTACACTTTCTCTTTTACCATGGCTTTGGGCTAGCAACATGCCCTGACAACCTCAAGACTCTCTGCTCTCTGATTTTTGATGCTGTCAGCCACTATCCCAAACTCTTGATGCTGAATACAGGGAAGGTATTCCCAAAACAACAGGCTAAGTAGACATACACAGTACTGTAAGCTAGCCCTCCCACTAGGGCAATGACAAGGAGTGCGGAAATGGTGGGCAAGATGGCAACTGGCAGAAGCTGAACCCAGGGGCACTAGATTCTAGGAAAGAAAGCTCAGGGCAGAAGTGACAAAGTCAGATCTGCAGGGAGAGCACCCCCAGACGTCACAAAATCTACCCACTGCCTTTTGGCAAGAGCACGCTTAAGCCCTTCAGATGGGAACATGAGCTACTTTTAAAGACCTACAAGGAACGATTAAGAGATAACTCCTAACCCTCCCACTGTAAACTTCTAAGTTGCTGTCCTGAAAAGCCACAGGGAGGGAAGGAGGGAGGCAGCGAGAGAGGGAGGACTGGAGGGAGTGAGGAGGAGACAAAGAGAGAATAGAAGGAAGTAACTGTTCTGTAGTTTCAAGCCAAAACATCCCATTCACATATGAATGGTTAGTTCCATGATACAGGGTGTAGGTTTCACCCAGGCTGCCCTCACTATGTAGGGCCAGAAGTTTCCCAGAGCCCTAGTCTCTTGGTCTCCTTCCTCTGGCTCCAGGCTCACTGGGGATGGTGAACAGCTGTTAGCTATTCTGAGTAGAGGAGCTTTTCATATACTTGATGATGACGTATTAAATCATCTCTTAATGATGGCTGGGAAGACTTTTTGTTATAGCTACTGTGTGTATAAAAGTCAAGAGCCATACGGTACTGGTGTTAAATTCATCTGGGCTGTAGACTTGCAGAGAAATTGGACAAGAATAGTCTTGTTTATAACTATTTATAGGCTTCAGGCAAACAGACTGTTAAAAATCATACATTTCTTTAAAAGACTAAAACATTCTCAGCAGTCTAGTTCTGGGTGATAGAAAGATCTATTAATTTTATTTCTTTGTATTTAAATGTAAATAATTTTTATAACCAGAAAAAAAATGACGTGTACTTATAAACATATGTGGGGTTTGTAAGCAGATTATAAATTGATACCCACGGAGTCATTACTGCTGGACTGCTTTTTGAGATGGTGGGGAGATGCAGTAATAGAGGGAGGCTGAAGGAGGAAAGTCACATGAAGGAGGTGAAAGAGACGTCCTAGCATCACCTAACATGTAACCAGCAGGCAACCATGACATGGAGAAATGCCGTTACATGTTCAGTGTGTCTTCAACTCAAAGACCTTCCCTTTATGCCAAGAAAACTGTAGTTGGCGGACAGACACAGCATCTCCCAAGGAAATTGCAGAAGGAGCCACCATTGTGTGTGTTAGCACCCTGGTTGTCCTTACCTCCAAGTTAAAAGTGTCTTTGGCTGTTGGAATAAGGCCAAGGTTTGAAGGGGATGCCTTCACTTGCCTGGGATGGAAGGAATTCCCCAAACATGAATGCTCTTACCAAAAAGCATAAATACTGGGCAAGTGTTGATAATAAAATGTTAAATGAAAAAAGCAAGCCATAAAATACTGTCGATATACTGTGACCACATCTATGAAAACTCTGTACTTACAGACAAGGACTCAAAGGGTCAAAATAGTTGCTGTGTTGGGGTAGACAAATTATAGATAAGCTTTTTTTTTAAGTTCTTAATGTAACTGGGGGTGGTCAGGGTTTTTTATTCATTTTAAGAAATTATCAAACATACAGAAAAGCTGAAAGAATTTTTCCGTGACCACCCATTTACCTGCCACGTATCTCTGCCTCTTATGCTGTTCCGTTTGTAACATTTGAAAGCTTTTTTCCTACACCGTAGTTGGCACTTCTGCTAACATGTGTGCATCACAAAGCCTCCATTACACAATGATACCTTAACACAAAACTTCACCTCCACTCTCCCAGTGCCCTGTGTGCACTTTCAAGTTCCCAGCCCATCTGCCTTCCCCCAGGAACTGCCGCACCCTGGGTTTACTGTGGGTTTACTGTGACCTTCCTTGCCTTTCTGGTACATTTTATGTGTGTAACTGCATTGGCCAGGACAGGTGAGACCATACTGCAGAACAAGATGCTCTAAAATTTCAACGGCTTGAAATCAACATATCAGCGAAGGTTTGTTTCTTGCTCAAGCACAATCTACTGCGGGTCCATCTGACTCTTCAGGACAACTCTTCTCCACCTAAATATGAGGCTCCCTATGATCACTGATCACCTCAGCAGAAATGAAACGCTTCAGCCCATGAGTGACAGGCATCTTTGCAGTCCCGGCCCCATCAGCCAGGACGGCCACACGACCCCACTCTGCTGCCAGGAAGAGAGAAGTGTGATGCTTCCGTGTGAGTGAGCCCTGGAAAGCACCTACATGTTAGCCCTGAGCAACATACTATTTACTTTTTGCTCAGGTACGTACAGAGCTTTACCAAGATTTAAAATAATGATGATCATGCTGTATGCAGGGCTCTGCCAGCTGCTATCTGCACCCACGGTCATGTCGCTAAGAGTCATCCACGTTATTACAGGCAGCTATGTTCACACTCATTTTTACTGTGGTATAATGCTCCATTGTGTGGATGACATGCTGCAATGCTTTGTCCATTCTCCTATCAAGGGACGCGGGAGTTCCTGTCTTTTGCTATTTCAAACATTACCATCAGGTGCAGGGCTCCTGATGGAGGCAGGCAAGGAGATTCTGTAGGGCAGTGACTTTCAAGTGGTGCCCCATGTGCCCCTGATGTGCTATGACAGGATCTTAGGTGTGCTGAGAACATATTTAAAGATCATTCATTAAATTATTTTTGAAAGAAGTTCAAAGCACTAAGTAAGTATATTCTTTTTTTTTTTTAACTTTTTTTTTGTATCAACATAAGTGTGCCGTGGAAGTTTAAATATAGGTTCAAGTGTGCTGGAGATAAAAAAGGTTGAAAAACACTGCTCTAGGGTATAGGTTACTCAAACTTTTTTGTTGTTGTTGTTAAATCATAGTTGTGTACATAAATGCAATCATGGGGTACAATGTACTGGTTTTATATACAATTTGAAATATTTTCATCGAACTGGTTGAAATAGCTTTCATGGCATTTTCTTCCTTATTGTGTGCAGACATTTATATTCTACATTTAGTAAGTTTCACCTGTACCCTTCTAAGATGTGCTCAAACTTTTTAAAATAAACTTTTTAATGAGAGAGAAAAGAAGCAGCAGCAGCAAAATGTGGAAGGCGTTAGCAGTTTTCTATTTTGCAAGGGATGGTTGGAGCACAGGAGAACAAAAAAAGAAAAGGCAAATGAAAGAAGGCAAATGGCAGGGGGCAGAGAGATCCAAGCTGGGGGTGGTCTTCTCTACCAAGGTGCAAGTTGAGCTGAGCACAAATACACCAGAGATCAGACAAATGTGTTTGCATACACCTGCAAGTTTACACATGATGAAGCCAAGCAGCTGTGTCTTCCACAGTTTGGAGTTTCCAAGGCAGTGTTTCTCAGTGTCAAGATGGCAAATTGGATGAGGTATTGAGAGAAGTCTGGGAGCTGGCCACCCTTGGTTTGCTGACAAGAAAGAGGGGTGGGGTGGACTTTAGCACTGTCCTTAAGAGGAATAGTCATACAACTGGCACCTGACCAACAGCAGAGGAAGTGCTTCTAGAGGGCTGGGCTCCTTGACTCGGGAATATAAAGGTGACCAGCTTCCCAGGAATTAATAAGGGGTGCATATAGTAATTCCGTAATCAAAGAATGAAGCTTCATCAAGTTGAAGTGAAGGCATTACTTGTTTTTGCTGACATTAATGGGGCCTTTCCAAGCATTACCCACCATGCCAGGGATTGGCATTCCTCATAGCAAGCTAGGAAAGTGGGTGGAGTTATCACTTGGGCTTCTTGGTAGCAAGTGACAGAAACCAACTCTAGGTGGTTTCAGCAGAAAAACAATTTAAAAAGAGGATATTGGACATCTCAGTGAATTTCAGGGGTTATTCAGAGAAATGGGCAGGAGCCAGAGGACACCAAGACCTGACTTTAAATCATAAACGACTAATGCCATCATTAGACACAGCTTATGCCTGGTGCTATTGCTGCTGTCACCACTACCGCCACTGCCACTGCCACCATCGTTGCCATTGCCACTACACTGATGCTGCTAAATAAATTCCCCACCATCCCCTGTCTCTGTATCATGTGTCCCAGATTCAAAGTTCAGGTGGAAGGGAGGGTTTAGGTGAGCCTGGGTTATGTTCCAATGTCCTAGGCAGGCGGGTGGGGGTAGGGTTGGCAGCCCAGCAAGGAAAAGCAGCCTTTTAGGTTTTCTTGCTACAAAGCTGCCTTGCTTACCACTAAGACCCATTTGTAGAGAAACTCCCCAAATTTAGGAAATACTTTCACATGTCGAACAACAGTTAAAAAAAAAAAACTGGCCAGTGTCCCCAAAGCAGGAATTATGATGATTCCCCTTTATAGACAAGGTGTCCGGATACTTCCTGTCCCTGACGCCTCATGACTACTGTATCTTCTCACGATTAACATCTACATTAGGCTAGCAAGGAAAACTAAGATGCCCCCTAATCAGAATGAAGCAGTGTGTAAACTGTAATAGCTAACATTTTATGGGGCTTTACAAAAGGAATTAACCCATTTGTTTCACTTAATTTCTATCCCCTCCCGCCAAAAGTACCTTTACATCAACACTGACAGCTGGAGAGAACAGACATTTTGTCATCCCAATACTGAGGCCGAGTGAACTCAATGATCTACCTGTGAATAGAGGCTAAAATGTACATATTTTGGCCAAAGTTTTCAATTGGACCATGTGATTGTTTAAGCAGTCAGCTGATTTTCACTTGGTATAATGCTCCCTTTAATTGGATTTAAAGATTATTAAAGCAGGGGGCTTCTCTAACTTTAACGTGCACACTAATCACCAGGGGATCTTTTTATGCAAATTCTCAGTCTGTCTGGGGTGAGCTGGGGTCTGTGTTTCTAGCCTCTTGCCAGGAGATGTCGATGCTGCCCACCAAGAACCACATTTTATGCAACAAAGACCTGGAAAGCTGGTAATAAGAATTGAGAGCAATCGATACTCTTAATCTCTGCCACACACCATATTATTTTAAGAACTTGGTGAAGAATTGTGACATAGTTGAACATTTTTAGTTTTTCCATGTTTTGATCTTTTAGACTATTTCTTTATTTGATTTAAAAGAAGAGGTTTGAGGGAGAAAGGTGTAGGACAGATGAAGCAGTTCTTGTTTAATTTGTGGTTCTGCTCTATCTAGAAAGAGGCACGTGCAGAGGGTAATACTTAGCTTGGAGGGTGGACCAGATTTGGAAATGCATTGCTCAGAAATCTGCTGGTCATTAAAACAGGAATTTCACAGATAATATATCTCAGCATGCAGCCCAAGAAATTCAGAAGCAATTCTCTTGTTTCAAAAGTAAGATTTCCTGAAAAGTTTATAAACACCCAATATCCCTGCATGGAGAAACACAAATAGAAGGAAATTCACAATGAGAAATGGGAAACCACACAGCTCTGAGGGCTGCAGAAGAAGCTGAGGCAGTCAACAAGACCACTGGACCCAACTGGAAATAAACGAGGCCTTACTGGAAGCAGGTCACAGAGAGCCCAGTGGAATGGAAGGTGAGCAAACGGACTGGCACAGTTGAACAGAAGATTAAAACAACTGAAAAACCTAAAGAAAACAAAACAAGGGCCTGTCTCCTTGTGAACGTAAACAAAGACAAAGGGGAAAAGAAGCAAAGAGAAACCAGATGCAAGGTTTGCATTAAAGCCCAGCTATGGCCAAGCCAGGCAGATGAAAGCTTCAGGAAGCCCAGGAAAGTAGATACAGCAATGGGAGATGGCGGCAGGGGGAGCCGGCCCCACGGCCTCGAGTTTTGATTATTGGAGGCGATTTGGCACCAACCAGCCCTCAACAGATGGATTTGGGGACAATTATTAGAAAGCTACTTTTGTGGTTTCCTTTGTCTCTCTGAGCCACAAGCTGAAGCTGCCCTTATGTTAATCTGTGTTGCAGTCTAAGAAAACACTGATTTCACCAAACCCCTTGAGCTTTTCAAAATAAGAAAACATCCTTCGGAACCTTCCACAAGTTGTTTCAGTCCTTTTCGCTTCAAAAGAATATTACTCAGCAGTTTGGTTTATTTTTCTCTTCTGTCCAACAAGAATGGCTCATGTTTATATATCAAAGTAAGAAAACACGGGTGGAAATGTTTAAGACCCTAAATTGTAGGCTTTGGGAGGTGGGGGTTGGAGGCTGTCCATTTCAGACCAGCTCTCTCCTCCTCTGCAAACTTCAGCCTCCTAAAAGCTTTCCTCTCTCCCCGTGGCCCATGCCCCTCATCAAGTGTGAAATGGCACTCTCAGCCCCAAAGGACCGGCCATCTTCCTTCACTCCTGGGACCTTGCTCTTTCTCCCACTCACTGACCTCCCTCCTGTGGTTACTGACAACCAGTGTTTTCATCACACTTCTGGCTCCTGTTTAGAAGAAGTAAATTTGTGCTCACACCCACCTCATCTGAGTCCTATAAACTCCACCAGTGTTGTTCAGATTTGCTTAGTAGTTCCCAGACTTTGGTGCCTGTCACTCAATAGTGATGGGTATTGTCTTAGATATTTCCTCAGATTAAACTTCAGGCTCTTATTTCAAGATAAAAAAAGGAAAATGGGCCCCCACATAGCCTGTGCAGGGTGGGGGGTGTTGTCCATGTGCTTCCCCTCTCACACTTTGGTAAGTCCCCTCCAAGCCTCTGCTCATATCATTTGCTATGGTCTGAATGTGTCCCCCCAAATTCATGTGCTGGAACCTTGATCTCCAATGCAACAGTGATGGGAGGAGTTCCGGTCATCTGCCCTTGTGGATGGATTAAAGCCATTATGAAAGGGTTTGGCAGAAGGAGTTTGGTCCTCTTGCCCCTTCTACCTTGTACATTCAAGGAACCATCTGAGAAGCAGAGAACAGTCCTCACCAGATGCCAGAGCCTTGATCTTGTACTTTCCAGTCCCCAGAACTGTGAGAAATAAATTCTATTCTTTATAAATTGCCCAATCTGTGGTATTCTCTTATAGAATTGCAAATGGACTAAGACAGCATTGTTCCCACCTGTCCATGCTTATGTGCCTCTTATTCAAATCCTACCCTTCCTCAAGACCACCCTTAGAAACCAGCTTTCTAACCAGACATTGTGGCCCAAGTGCCACAAGACATGGCCCACTGGAGGTGAATCCCAGGAGACCTTCTGGCTTTTGGAAAATCTAGAACACCTCATGCAGGACCCACAAGTGTGTCTGGACACACTGGTCTCAAAACCCAAATTTAAACAATCTCATGTCTTTACACCTTGGACTGCCTTCTCTGTGCTTCTATGTTCCTAGACCCACCTTTGGCTTATCATGTAGGAGGCAGACCTGGAAGGGAGTCTTTCTGCATATGACCACCAATATTTGATCTTTTCATGGCTGTTCACTGGGAAATGGGGGAAAAGGATCTACAGAATTGATTTGATCTCCAGGGAGACTGTCAAGTGTGGTTATGATGTTCACTATGGCTTCTCCCTAATCCCCATAATCCCATCAGAGAATGGAATGGCATGGTCTTTTAAAGCACACATATGGAAGTACAGCTGGCTGATGTCCACTCTGTCTGTCCAGCACCTGCATTCCCCATGAATCCTCCCATGACATCAGTCCCTATAGATGTCTCCTTTCAGTAGACACTTCCTAGTTATCTGGAGGACAGTCCTATAGATGTCCTGTAGAGCAGGTCTGTAAACGACAGCCCACATGCCAAATGTGGCTCACCATCTATTTTTTAAATAAAGTTTTATTGAAACCCAGCCATGCTCATTCATCTACATACTGTGTGCAGCTGCTTTTGTGTTACAACAGAAGAGCTGAGTAGTCACAACAGGGATGATCTGGCCCTTTATGGCAAGAGTTCTCCACCTCTGCCATAGAGTATCTCCCATCCCAATTTAACACTTATCACTTTGTGCTCCAGTAAACATTTAAGAATTCTGAAGAGTAGGAATCGTGTATACTATGTGTTCTGTTGTTTATCTCCTTTTAGCATTTACCATAGTGCTAGGAATTACAAATACTATCAGTTATTAAATAGCTGTGTCAGGATAGTTTCCCCTTTCAGTAACAGCGACTCTCTCTCTCAGACTTACTGAGACTATACTGACTATACTATTGTGACATTTATTGTTTCACAGAACAGGAAGTCCAGAAGCAGGACATGGGTTAGCATTGGTAGATTCAGCCCTGAACCCAGGATCCCTGCATTTCTCTGTTCTGTCAGCAATGGTGCTGCCTTCATCTTAACGCTATTTTCCCTTATGGCCTTGAGACAGCTACCGACAACACCGGAGTAACATGCTTCCTTGTTCGTGTCAGCCAGGTGTGAGGAGATGAGCAGGTGGGATGCACATCGCTTTCCCAGAGCCCTGAGAAAGCCTCCCCTTGACTTGTCACTGGCTTGTACCTGCTCGGCACTAAGCCAATTCCTAGCAAGAAGATGGAATTAGCCTGACTGGCTGAGGCTGGTTAATCATTTGGGGCATAATGGATGTTGAGGAGTCACCTACAATGTTCCTACAACTGAAATGTACAAAAGTATATCCTGTCACATTTTCATTTCCTAGTATGTTATGTTTTGAAATGGTTCAAAACAAAAGCCAAATTGGATATGTTATTTTATTGTTAAGACATATGTTAAGATACATATGTCTTGCTCTGTCAGCAAGGGTAGAGTGCAGTGGTCTGATCATAGCTCAGTGCAGCCTCAAGCTCTTGGTCTTAAGTGATCCCCTTCCCTCAGTCTCCCAATAAACTGGAATTTAATCACTAAGAATGGTGGTGTATTTTAAGTATCACCTGTTCTTTATGACATTAAAACTGTTGTGAACACTCCCTTAGCACTGTGATCCCAAGCATACTTAGGCCCCACTCTCTGAAATTATACCTAAAATGACCCCAAATTTCCTCCATATATTACTCAATATACATAATACAGTTCTAATACATTCCAGAACTTTTGTCGATTTTTTTCTCGAGTTTTTTTTATTTTTTCAAATTAATATGAGGGTACAATTTTTAGGTTATATTGTTCTCATTTCCAGGGTAAAGTTCTGTTTGTAGAAGAGCACCTCACCCAGGGGGGTGTGTTGTACACCCCCACTTTCTAGAACTTTTAATTTTCTAATCCACGGAGATTTCCCTCAATACTTTCATTTCTAGAACACATTGATAGGACCCTTCTCCCCCACACCCCAACTAATTGGAATTCCAAAGAGATACCATTTAAGGTCATAGGAAAATACCTGATACATCTATAAATGGGATGCTCTTTTACATTTTGTTAGCTAGTTCAGATTTTTCTCTGAGATTGCTGGGATGTCATTTCATTTCTAGAAAAATAAAGAAGGAAACAAAGAAGGGAGGAAGGAAGAAACAAAAAACAAAACAAAACTAATAATTTATTCCAGAAAAGAACAAAAAGGGCAACCCCATTACATAACAATGTGAAGAAACACAGGGAAAAGGGGTTTAATTAAACCGTCCCCACGATTTTCAGATTTGTGCCAAGAAAGCTGTGGTCTGACTATGAAAGCTCCACCCAGAGGTCAGCAAGGCCTGGGCCAGGTGGTCTACTCAAGGGACAAGGACCCACAAACAGCAAGCCTGAGATAAGTACAGACAGTCCCCAGGTTACAAATGAGATAGGTTCTAGAGGTTTGTTCTTAAGTTGAATTTGTATGTAATGTGAACAGATACATTTGCCTATTACCTGTAATAGCCTCCATTCATAAATGTGAGTTAGATAGCAATCGGATGTTTGTAACTTGGGACTTACTGTAATAGCAAGTCACACGTAAATCAGATGTTTGTAGTATGGGGACTGCCTGTGAATGGCAGGCCTTGCCAGAATGTGTTACACAAGGTGCTGAAAACCTACCCAGAGGCAGCCGTCACCTGTCACCCCACCTTCAGGGAAGCACCCCGGCACGGGCGCAGGCTGTGCGTGAGGAAGAGAGCGAACTTGGTTTCCTCCCTGTGCAGGGAGAGGGAGCAGGGCTGTGCTGGTGGATGTAGCAACTGCCTGTCAGTGGCCAGGCCAGGGTGAATTATGGGCTGTGATCAAACTGTGGTCTTCTCATAGGGAAAGGGCACGAGCTCGTCTCTGAAAATCATTCCCCCTCTCCCAGGGAAGCCATATGTCTGCCACCCCGGGGGAGGCTGCTCCAGGGAGGGAGAAAAATGCTATTAAATTATGTCACTTTGATATAAGGGCCTCTGTCTAAAAATTCACCGTTGGATCATGGTGTGCTTGGCTTGAACAATAGTGGGGTGGGCAGCTCGTGTCCCCTGGGTAGGTCAGTCCAGGTCTGGACTCCTGTGTGATGATGACATTGCTACTGACGTAAATAAGAAGTGGGATTTATTTGTCTGAGCCTCATATTCCAGTCAGGAGTGGTTTATGGGGCTCATTGCAAAGCGGAAAGTTTATGGGGCTGATTTATGAGGCAAGCGAAGGCCACCTTTCTACACAGAAGACAACGAAATGCCGCGGAAGGCAAAGTCGTTTCTATTTGCCCCCAACTTCCGTAAGGAAAGGAGACATGGGGAGTCACCTGAGAATCTCATCGGCACACCATGCTCACAGGGACTCCCATCGTGGTTGTCAGCATCTCAACTTGGGACATCCCCACCACGGCCCCATCCCCTACTGAACCCCTGCCATCCCTGTGCTGTCACTTCTGTTACCACCCTCATCACCTTCAGTGCTGTCCTCACCTTCACCAAAACCTGCCACCACATCATCCTGACCTTTGGCCTCCCACGACCGTCGTCAGCACTGTTGCTGCCACCATCGAAAACTCCATCGGCAGCTTTGCCACAGCCTTCTCAACCCCGTGAGTCCCTTTGAGGGTGGTAAGTTACCTTGCCTTCTCCAGTGCGATTAAGCTGAGAATGGGCCATTTCAAAGAGACACACGTGCTTAGAAGAAGCGATCACAGGTGTTTCAGCCTCACTTCTGAATGGGTCTGTCGGCCTTCACAGCACCACCCACCCACTCGGCATTCCAGGAATTCTGTGGTCATGGGAATCATATGTTCATCATTATGTTTGTGTCCACAGAGGCTCTGGGAGGCAAGGGTGCACACCCTCAGTGGCGTCTCATGTTGCTAGGGCCTTTATTAGCTCTGGGCCTATTGGCCTCCCTAGGTACTTTCTGGTCTTTTTGCTGCTGTCGTAGGTCATTAACTCTGTAAAACCTAAGGGTATCGCTGATACACCAAAGTTACACCAAACTACCCACCTTTGTTACCAGCATTCTTATCACCAATGTCAGCACCATAACCATGACCTCACCTCACCTGATAGGCAATTCTAACGCTCTATGGGTTCGACTTGAGGCTTTGTAGGGCTCAAATCATAGTTCAACATTCTCTCTATGCATACTTCTTCCTCCCCCATCCCTTCTTGGGGGGTTAACCTCTCATGAACATCTGCTCCAAACTCCATCTCTAGATATGCTTCTGAAAAGTACACCTGTCGCAGAGATTGCAAGAATGACAATTTATGATCCCAGGTGCCCAGCTTGACACACAGCCAGTACTCAGAGCCCTCACTTCCCTCTCTGCCCCCGAAAGAAATAACAGAAAGCTCTGAGAAGGCAGTTGGAGTTGAATCTCCCCAAAGGGGCAGGAGAATCCCAAGAATTCCTGTGTGCCAAGTTCCTGGAGAGGTCAGGCAGGAAGGTCCCTGCGATTAAAGAGACAGAAGTGGATTCAGATGGCTGGGAGATATTGAAACTCTTCACCCCAAGAGGTCGCCAGGGCTGAGTGAAAATCTATACATGAAATGAATTTTTCCAGCTCCTTCAGGCTCTGCTACACTGCAGACTCCTGCTGTCTCCCCAGGAGTGGAGAGCAGCTCAGCTTTGAGGAGTTCTTCCTATAAAAATAGCCTGCTGGCTGTTATTCTTTACAGTGTGAAGTGGAAAATGACCTGGAAGAGGTTCACATGAAGCAGAAAGTTGTTGAAGACAGCTGGAGGAACTTCTGAGCTGAGAGCAAGAAAAGATGCAGGTTCTTGGGGTGTAGAGCTAAAGGGGAGAAAGGAAAAAAACTTTTTAAGTGTGGGTCTGACTACAGGGACCTGGTGCCTGAGTCTCTGTGGCATGAGAATCTGAGATTTGATTGGCAACAAGCCTCTTTGCCTGTCTTTTAAGATCCTTTCATCTGCCTTCGTAGCAACTCTCCAACCTGAACAACCTGAAGGATCATTTCCATCCGGGGCACATGGAGTGCTGTAACCCAGGGAGAAAGCACAGCAGACATGACTGGAGACTGCAGAGCCAGGGAGCTCCTGTCCAGCCTTGGCTCTGCCTCTTGTAGCTGTGTGAATTAGGCAAATTACTTAACTGCTCTCAGCCTCAGCCAGCTACTAGTATTCTCATTATCATGTTATTATTGCTGTGAAGAATTATAATCTTGGGCAAAAGGATGAATGTGCCTTGAAACAAAAGGCAAATCATGTGCTCCACCCCACTTGAGTTCACTGAAACTAGTTCAGGCTGGCTGCAGCGGTCAAGGTAGGCTTCATGCAGGGAGGGGCATTCAAGTTCAGGCTTGAAGAGTGGATTTGGGGTTGGCCTAGGAGAGAGAGAGGAAGCAGGGAGGCATAAAATATGTGGATAAAATCACAAAGGCAAGAATAGGGATGGGATGCTTGTGGGCCAGAGAGGAGCCCGGGGAGCCACATGGCAGGGTAGCCTTGACTTTTGGCCCTGAGGATTCAAAGATGAGTGGTACACAGTCTGGAAGAGGAAAGAGAAGTAAATAGTCAAGCTAAATCAGGATTCAGACAGGTAAATAGAGACCGACAGAGAACATGACTAAGCCTCCCAGGACAGCCAGGTGGGCAGGGGAGGAGAGGAAACAGAAGACCACAAAGGTCAGCAAGCACAGGGCTCACACCCCAGGGCGACTTCAGGACGTGGGGAGGAGATTGGTCTGAGCACCCCTGACCCAGGGGTCTTTGGTCAGCATCTGTGACTCCATAGCTCCCACACAGGACCCAGCACCTCTCAGGGAGGCTACCTGATCAGCCCATGCTACCATAGCTCTGAATGCATTCGGTCACCTTCAGGACAAGATGCATTCCACACAGCAGCCAGCCCGGCTTTCCAGGCAGAGATGGAGACACTGGAAAAGGACCCTGTGCCTCCCCACACACCCCCAGAACAATGCATCTTTGTCTGCATGATTCCCTGCAGAGTGAAGACTCTGATGAAGGCCAAGCCCCTCTCCCACTCCCTCACCATTACCCCAGGCCCCTGTGTCCCAGGTGCCCATAAGCAACCCCTATTTCTCCTTCCCTAGGTCATTCCCGGAATCCAGGCCCAGTATAAAGGCCCCAGAAAATCATGCTGAAATTGCAGGGCTGGCTGCCAAAACAGAGACAGGTGAAATGTAGGCACCCCACAAGCCTGGTGGAGAGGCCAACTCCACACTGCACAGGACCCTAAGATGGGTCCAAGGAGTAGCTCGGGGTCTTCGCAAGGTCAGGTGCTCAGCACACATTGCAGGGCTGCCCAGACCATGACTAAGACTCCCAGGACAGCCAGGTGGGCAGGGGAGGAGAGGAAACAGAAGACCACAAAGGTCAGCAAGCACAGGACATGTCCCCTGGTCCCTTGTGTGTTTCATGCTAGAGCTCCATCAATGTGTCATCATGGTCTATGTCCTAGTGATGGCTAGCAGGCCTGATAACCACCACCCTGTGCTAGGCAGAACATGTACAAAGTGTGGAGCAGAAGAGACAGCAGTTATGCTCCTGAGGGTTCTGAGACCCTTCCATGGTGAACACTATCATGAGGCACCCAGATCCCCTTTCAGGGAAGGACTTTCTTCTGCAGCTGTGGGCAGTGGTAGCCCCCAGCTGTCAGTGCCTCAGCCACTGCCCCAGCTGCAAAGGCCTGTCTCGCTTCCAGGCAGCCCACGTTCCAGTGACTAAGCAATACTGGAGACCTGAGAGAGCTACCTCAGTCGACAGCAGGTCCACTGTGGATGGGCCATGCCAGTACCAGAGCCTCCAGGGGGCTCGCCCAGGCCTGCACTGCAGCTTCCATCTCCCTCTGCCTGGGCCTGTCTCTTTCCCTCTTCCCCAGGGACCCACCTTCCTTACTACCCACTCTGCACATAGACTCCTCCTCAGAGTCTGCTTCTCGGGAAAACCAACCTGCAATGACCTGCCCCAAAGAGGTGGCAGTATTTTCCACCCTGTGCAGGGTCCTCGGTGCAAAGCACACACGTTGGTGCTGCTCCTACGAGTGATTGGCCTTCTGGTGCTGAACGGATAGGTCCCCATTTGCACAGAGCCATGTCTACTGGGCAGCCAGTGTACAAAGGGCAGCACGGACCCACTGCAGGCAGCACTGACAGAGGGTTTTGCCAAAAGGGACAAGGGATGGCTTCCCCAGGAGCAGACGTTAGGAGTGGGCTTTGGAGGAGGGCAGAGACCACAGTCGGCATAGAGGTGCAGGGTGAGGCCCTGGGCCCTGGATATTTGCATCACTGCAGAGGCGTAGAGGAAGGACACCTGCACAGGAAACCCTGAGCTGGCCGGGGAGACATTCCCAGAAAGGCAGGTGGGGACCGGACCACAAGGGCCTTGCTTGGGCTTTACTTTCTAGACAAAAGGGAGGCTGGGGGAGATTTTAAGTAGGGGAGCATCAATATCAGGTTTGTTTTCTAGAAAAGTACTTAGGGTGTCAGAAACAGATAGAAAGCTGAGAACCCACTTAGAAGGTCATAGGGAGGAACAGAGGGGCTGAGACTGTGAAGAGACTCAGAACACACTACCCCAAAATGTGGCACCTCGGCAGACTGAGTGCTTTGAGCTGAAGGCATTTGAGAAAACAGCAGAAGCAGGAGGGTCTCTTTAACCTTCTTCCCCATACACAGTTCTCTGACCTTACTCTAAAGTAGGTTGTAAGGCCCTCCTCATTCCAGAAGGGTCCTGCCTACACCTACAGGAAGGAATGAAGACACAGAGACGCAGAGAAGAATTCCGACCCACAGGCCTTGCTGAGCTCCCTGGTTTATTACATTAGAGCATACCCTTTGTCCTCTGGCCTTACTTCTGCACAACTGTACATAAAAACACAGATTTCTGGCTCAGTGCCCATAGCTCATTGAGTAGGGCACCGGCCACATACACCAGGGCTGGTGGGTTTGAGCCCAGCCCTGGCCTGCTAAACAACAATGACAACTGCTACCAAAAATAGCCAGGCATTGTGGTGGATGCCTGTAGTCCCAGCTACTCGGGAGGCTGAGGCAAGAAAATCGCTTAAACCCAAGAGTTTGAGGTTGCTGCAAGCTGTGACAGCACTCTACTGAGGGCAAAATAGTGACACTGTCTCCAGAAAAAAAAACACCACCGATTTCCCTGTTTCTTTGGGTCTTCATTTCTGAAGACTCCAAGTCACATAAAACTTACTTTAAATAAATATGTATGCTTTTCTCTTGTTAATCTGTCTTTTTTATAGGGGTCTTAGCCATGAACCTTGTACAGGGTGAGCAAAAGATGTTACTTTCCTCCCCTACAAAAGCAGTGGGAGGAGGGTGGGGCTTAGGACAATATTTCAGAGTTACTGAGTTATTGTCAACTGGCAGACTTTAGAAATTAGAAGCCTGGGAGGGAGCCCGAGCCTGGCCCCATCTAATGGTTGTGCAAACTTTGACGTCTGATAAGCTCTTTGATTCTACCTTCTTTCCTTCTTCAGTAAGTGCCCACCTAGCAGCACCGTGGTGAGAGGCAAACTCAGTGACATATGCAAAAGCGTCTGACACTCAGGAAACGCTCAATACCTTTATTTCTTTACTCCATCATGATGTGTGTTTGTTATCGCAGGCTACCAATGAAGAAACTAACTCCCCTGTAAAGCAAAGATGCGTTTGACAGTGCACAGTCTAGAGCACAAACTGTGTAGCCAGCCCCCAGCCACCTGGAACCCACCCTACCTCACAGCCTGGGGCACCAGTCACAGTCTGGACGGCTCCAGAACACACTTAGTCCAGTAAGAGAAGTGCCACACTCCGGGAATTGCCTTCCTGGCCTGGTCTGTAGCCCAAAAGGATACAAAGACAGGAAGAGGAGTAGCACAGGTGTCCAGAGTGCAGAGAAAGCTGAACAGGAGCCATGGCAGAGAGGGGGGAGACAAACCTGCAGGGGCGTCAAGGGGAATGCAGGGGTGGTGGAGAAGGGAGGCTCCCTGTCACCACCTATCCTGGAGTCTGGGAGTCAAGGAACATGAGGACCCCAGAATATGAAAGAACAAGGAGGAAAATCAGAGGCAACGAAGTTAATACTTTATTCAGTCAAACTCCAAAAGCACCTCCAACCCCATAAAGGCAGCCAAAGCTGGCTTTCTGATTTTTCACTTTGAATAATTATCTAATGGTTTGCAGAGTTCCCTGCTATTTCATAATTTAAACATTTGACTGCTGCTTATTTACTCCTACCGCCCTGCCCTATTCTGGTCTTTGTTCCCTGAAGCATACCTCCCCTGGAAATCAGCTTTGTCGGAAGGATGCTGAGTCACCAATGGAAATTTCTGGACCCCTAGCTGCTGTAGTTGAGCAGACACTTTCCAGAAGTACAAAGACTTAGGGATCTGGGCCCTATCTTTCAGAAGTTGTAAGTTAAGGTGGGGCAGATTTTTTGCATTCACATACCAGGTAGAGAAGAGGAATATGTCTTTGTAAACAGCCAGGTGGTGAGGGCTCTAAGGGAGGCAGGGTTGGTGCACTGCATTGTAGGGAGACAAAGGAATATCTCCAACTCACAGCGGCTGCAACCAGGAAGAGCTACTGGCCATGCTGGATATCGAGGGATGTTCTGGCCTAGAGGAGGAGGGGATGAAGTATGAAGCTGTTCAAGAAGACAGAGAAGCTTGGCCAGGCGAGGTAGCTCATTCCTGTAATCCTAACTAGCGCTCTGAGAAGCCAAGGTGGTGGATTGCTTGAGCTCAGGAATTCAAGACCAGGCTGAGCAAGAGTGAAAACCCATCTCTACTAAAATTAGAAATGAAAACCTAGCTGGGGGTGGTAACACATGCCTGTAGTCCCAGCTACTTGAGAGGCTGATGAAAGAGGATCACTTAAACCCAAGAGTTTCAGATTGCTGTGAGGTATGACACCGTAGCACTCTAGCCTAAGGCAATAGAGGGGGACTGTCTCAAAAAAAAAAAAAAAAAAAACAGAGCAGCTCATAGCAAAGGGCAAAGGATAAGACTGTCTGGGGGTCAAGTGCAGAGGTAAGGGGATGATGGCAGATGAGTGGGGCAAGTGGGCAGCCAGTGCTAATTACCAGCCCAGTGGTCAGAGAAAAAGACAGGGCAAAAGACTTGTATCCAAGGCATCCTCCAAGAGGACCCACACTGGGACCTGAATGGAAATGGAGATAGGGTCTAATTGTGATATGATATGCAAAGGTTCTGGGTCTTGATCCTACACACAATGAGATTGGGATACTGTCTTGAACAGAATTCTCTTAGAAGCAGAGCCTGAGACAAGGATTTTGATGTGAGTGGCTTATTTAGGAGGTGACCACAGGAAGCATCAGTAAGGGAGCAGGCCAGTGAGACTGGGAAGGGAAGGATGCCAACACAGGGGTTGCTAATGAGCAGGTTACCACTGAAGGCCCCTGGGTCAATGCCACAGGCATTAATAGGGGCAGTAAGTTCCAGGTGCTACAGCAGGATGCCACCAGCGTGCGTGGGATACAGGGGCCAGGGACTACCTGCAAGGCACAGCAGTGACCCCTACAAATATGACCACATAGAAATTTAGCTCTCATTCCCAGCCATACATATCACTCTAGTGAGAGCTAGAGAGAGAGCTGAGTGTTGGGGAGGGGCAGTTTGAGCTGACCTGGCAAAGGCATAGGCTTCACACATGTGGGAAGCTAGAGAGAAAACTCCAGACGAGAATGAAAGTCATTTTTAAAAGGCCTGGACCAGGGGATGCCCATAGTTCAGTGGGTAGGGCGCCAGTCGCACAGACTGAGGCAGGTGGGTTCGAACCCAGCCCAGGCCTGCTAAGCAATAATGACAACTGCAATAAAAGTCCTGGACCAATGGTGGGACATACAAGATTGTCATGGGAAAGAGCATCCATGCACTGTTCCTGGAGTCTGGCAGGGACTATGCTCTGGAGCCACAAAGGGGCCTTGGCCCCTCAGGATCTGTGCTTCTGAGTCTGAGAGCACCCCAGGGACCTCTGCTCTATGGAGGGCCCAGCCCTGCCCACTGTGGTTGCCTTCACGACAATCAGGCAGATTGGGCGGGCTTCCTCTCCCCACCCCGCTATGCCCCTTTGCCTCCCTTTGCCATGGTTCAGGGAACAAAAAAGCCTGACTACGGTTGCCCAAATAATGGGATTATAATCTCTCACAACAAGAAGCCCAGAAGTAGGAGGCTCCCAGGTAGGTGAATTCAGCTCCACAGCTTTTTTGTGGCCACTTTTTGTGGTCACAGGATGGTGGTCACAAGCCAACCATGACACCTTCATATAATCCTGTGTGAAGGCAGGCTGGACATTTCTCTCCATACCAGGGAGGAGCAGGACAAAGCTCTCTTACATCCCATTGGCCAAAAATGGCTTACACGGTCATCACCAAAACAATCACTGACCAAAGGCAATGGTATAGAACCTACTCTTCCCCCTCAGCTGAGCTAAGTAAAATTGGTTTCCTGCAGCAGGACAGAGGGATGGTCAGAATTCTCTGAAGACAATATTTGTGTGTGTGGACCTTGTGAAGGCCAGATAGGGGGAACTGAAACCATCTCCAAACGTCCTCTCTTAGTCCTCTTCCTTCATGGCTTCATAAAGACTAATATCTCCACTTATTCAGGTATAACTAATAATCAGCATTAAATCATCACTCCAGCCAGGGGATTTTCATTTTAACAGAAAACAAGAAACTTTAATCCAGAGATTTCCAATTATACTTTCAGGAGGACAATGATGAGTCCTTCATTTCATTATTTCTAAATCTGTGAATCGAAATCTCCCTGTGCACTGGCTCTTAGAGCACTGCAGCACCTCTGGTCATCTCCTCTGATCTGAAGTTCTCAGTAACAACCACATGGGAAACTGAATGACAAAGACAAGGCACTGAATTAGTATGTTAATGCAATTTGTTTAGCAGATAACATAGTCCCAAGCCTATGTCTATGAGGTAAATAATATAATAATAAGCATTTCTTTGGAATTGATAAATTTGGGAACTATTTCTTTAATGCCAACAGTACATAAGCAACCACAGTCTGGGGGGCACAAGAAGACCCTGCAGGCTTTCCTGGAACCTCGCCCTGCATCAACTTCTTTCTCCTTCTACCCCAAGGCCAGGCTGGTGGTCCAAGAAGGGCCACCATGCATCCCCTTCCATTTCCACTCAGTGCCTAAATGCAGGGTCCTCCTCCTACGTACCAAGAACTCTGGAAGGCACAGAGATGGCCTTCTGCCCTCAGGGATGCAGACCACAGCCAGGGGAGGGAGATGTGAGGAGTTATCACCATGTCAGAGACAGCTGGGCAGGCAGGACAGAGAGTCTAGTCATGGAGCTTTATAGAGGGTGGCTTCAGAGATGAGCTAGAGAGGGTGGCCCAGCACTCAGCACATACCGGTTGGCAGGGTGGAGGTGGCCATTCAGACAGGGGGAGCCATGGGAGTAATGGTGTGGAGTGAGTGGTTCAGGGCACGTTCAGAAATCCACAGGTGATCTCCAGTGGGGACCAGATTGCAAAGGGTTTTGAATTCAACACTGAGACGTGTGCATTTAACTCCTTAGAAAATGGGGAGGTGTTGGAGGGCTGATTTTGTTGTTGTTTGTTTATATCAAAAAGAAATGGTCTCAGAGCTGTAGATATGGGGAATTGCTGTGGCAGACACATTGGGAGTTCTAGAGCTCAAATGGCAACTGATTTGGTGAACATAAGGCAGGATGGGACTCTTCAGGACCCTGTGGTTTTATTTCCAGGAAAGCCAGGCCAGGGCTGGCCTAGGGTGAGCTCTGGGCTGAGGGCAGAGGAGGGAGGCAAAGCCAGAAATGTGCCACAGGAGGAGGCCACGTGCTGGGAAGTGTTGGCCAGTGGAGGCAGGACTTTGCCCCCAGGCAGTTCAGGGGCCAATGAAGGGAGAACCCATCAGGGAATCATGGGTAGAGGTGGCATCTGGGGAGAGCTCACCACTGCTCGCTGAGTAAAGAAGCCCAAGTATGTGAGAGGGGACATGGGGAAGCATGAGCAGGGTCACCTGGGCTGGGCAGGAAGGTCGAGCGAATGACAGACTATGAGAGGTGAGTGGGTGGCATCACCCACTCTCTAGAGGAGCCGAGAGCTCCAGGACGGGCTCCTCCTAGCCTCTCACATTTGCACCTCCAGGCAGATCCTGCCCCAAGGGTTCTGGCTGGGCCAACAGCCAGGCTCCATTCAACACATCAGAAACCCACCAAACATGATCAGAATCTGGATTTCAGACGGCATCGCCGCCCTTTCACTCCTTCAGGTGGGACTAAAGCAGAAGCAATAACCCTAAACCTTATGATGTCCTAATTATGCTGTAAGTGAAACTGAGTCTCTCTAGCAGCAGGCACCTGCTTCCCAGCTAGCAGCGCACAGAGCCCTTAAAGCCCAGGAGATAATGACTACCAGGTGCAGTACAAATGGCCTCCCCCACCCCTGCCTGTCTGCACTGATGTCCACCTGCACTCACATAGGGCTCTTAATTCACACTAGAAAAATTCAGACACAAGGAGTGCGCCAGTTTAGTACATGGTGAAGTCATGTCTAGCTGTTGCCGTAATTCTTTAAGGCCTGCTGTGGTCAGACAATCCACAAATGTGAGCACTGGAAGAACATTTAAGTATATAGTCTCATCCACTGGTTTAAAAAAGCCTGATGCAATTCCTATCAAAATCCCAATGGCATTCTTTTTTTCTTTTTTCAGTTTTTGGCTGGGGCTGGGTTTGAATTCACCACCTCTGGTATATAGGGCTGGCACACTACTCCTTTGAGCCACAGGGGCCACCCAGGCATTCTTCATGGAAATAGAAAACACAATTCTGAAATGTGTATAGATTAATAAAAAAATGAAATGTATATGGAAACATAAAACACCTTGAATAGCAGGAAAAACATCTGATAAAGAAAATCAAAGCTAGAGGCATCGCACTTTCTGATTTAAAATTATATTGCAAAGCTATAGTAATCAAAACAGTATAGTACTAGCTGGAAACAGATACATAGATCAGTGGAACAGAATGGAGAGCCCAGAAATAAATCCAAACATACATAGTCAACTAATTTTTCACAAAAGCACCATGAAGGCACAATGGGAAAAGGATAGTCTCTTTAATAAATGGTGCTGGGGTTGGCAAAAAGTGGAAACCAAATAAACACATGTACATGTATAGAGAAAATTAAAAAAAAAATGGTGCTGGGATTTTCACCTGCAAAAGACTGGAATTGGACCCTTATCTTATGTTATATGCAAAAGTCAACTCAAAGCAAATAAAAGAACTAAATATGCTAAGATCAGAAGCCATAAAACTCCTAAAAGAGGATGCAGGGGAAGAGCTCCTAGACATTGGCATTGGCAATGACTTTTTGGACATCACACCAAAAGCGTAGGTCACATAAGCAAAAATTAAATGGCACTACATCAAACTACTAAGCTTCCACACACCCAGGAAAACAATATATCTGCAAACAATGTATTTGCAAACCATATATCTGATAGGGGTTAATATCCAAAATTTATGAGTAACTCATACAACTCAATGGTAGAAAAACAACAAAAAAAATCCATTACAAGATGGGCAAAAGACCTGAACAAATATTTCTATAAAGAAGAAATAAAAATCACCAACAAGTATATGAAAAGATCCTCACCATCACTAATCACCAGGGAAATACAAATGAAGACCACCATGAGATATCACCTCACACCTGTTAGAGTGACTAGTATAAAAATGTTAAAAGATAACAAATGTTAGTCAGGGTGTGGAGAAAGGGAAACTTTTGTATACTGTTGGTGGAGTTGTACATTGGTGCAGCCATTAGAAAAAATAGTATGGAGATTTCTGAAGAAATTAAACTAGAACTACCAAATGACCCAGCAAACCCTCTTCTAGGCATATACTCAAAGCAAATGAAATCATCATCTTATAAAGATACCTGCGTTCCTAACTTCATTGCTCACAATAGCCAAGATATGAAAGTATCTG